>CAUYQU010054960.1:0-48374 GCA_963574635.1 Cheracebus regulus
CCACACCAGGCCGCCGCCAAAACAGCCATGCCGGCCAAAAGAGTCGCACTGGCGACCCATGTGGCTCCTCTGCCGGGAATCTCCTGGTCTGTGGGCAACAAAAATTCGTCAGAAAGTGCGGCGTCCACTCGTTCTCTGCGCTTTCACTGGGAGCTACATTCCTGAGCTGTTGCTAATCGGCCATCTTGGATCTCTCCTAAGCCGATGTTCTTGATAAGACTGTCCACACAGCACCAGACATGTGTAGCACTTTTTTTTTTTGAGACAGAGTCTCACTCTGTTGCACAGGCTGGACCACAGTGGCGTGATCTCGGCTCACTGCAACCACTGCCTCCTAGGTTCAAGTGATTCTCTTGCCTTAGCCTCCCAAGTAGCTGTGACTACAGGTGCATGCTACTGTGCCTGGCTAATTTTTTGTATTTTTAGTAGAGATGGGGTTTCACTGTGTTAGCCAGGATGGTCTTCATCTCCTGACCTCGTGATCCACCTGCCTTGGCCTCCCAAAGTTCTGGGATTACAGGCGTGAGCCACCACACTCAGCCTGTAGCACATATTACATCTAATTATAATTAGATATAAATCACATTTTATATCTAATTATTCAAGAGGTCAATTGTGAAGGAAAAGAAGGGAGAGATTTGTTAAACAAAAACAACAGTGAGTGAAATAGAAGGAAGTGGCTTGAAACTTGGGCTCAGGAGCTATTTGTTTAGGAGTCTGAGGTCCATTTTAGCATTAACATATGGGCTTTGTTAGTGTCATAATCAGAACAAAATCTCTCTGCTTTCAAAAATACCTATCAGATCTTTTTATTTGCCAACCTCTTTGATGTCAGAATACCCTAGGCTACCCTAACAGTACACTTCATTTCTACATCTTAGATAACTGGACACAAGTGTCAAACTAAATCAGGATTTAACTTGATGTTTTATGAGATCCAGTTGGATTCTAAACTCAGTTCTCCAGATCTATAAATGTACATATCATCTAATAAAGAAAAATAAGTATCCCAGAAGTTTTCAGTCCTCTGTTCCCATGAATCATTCATATAAGTTTAGAAATAATGAAAATATGACTCTACCTGCTAAAATTCCTATATAATAGGCACAGGAGCATATTCATCAGATTTGGATTTGGGTAAAATAGCTTCATTCTAAAGAGCTTTTGGCTATGAAAGCAATGAAGCTGTGCTAAAAAGATCACTTAAAGTCATAAAAACAATTGAATTGTTGAAGCTCCATCAGCAGAAGCTCTGGAAAGACTATGGAGGAAATTTCTGACTTAACAAGACTTGTGCCTATTAATAAGCTGCAATGGGAAGTCAGTCCTTTGGTTGCCCATTGACATGGAAAAACCTTTTAAACCACACGTCCCTTTGGTGGTTACTTTTCATAAAGGGAAAGTAACCCTTTGTGAAGGGGTTACTTTCTGCCATGGATGTCTGATTGCATCCAAGAACTGGGATGTATAATTTAACGTGGCCTATGTAGAAGATGTAAGATTTAACGTGGCACCATAGTTCTCATGCATCAAAGGAAAATGAAATAGAAAGAAACCAATGACTTGTTTTCTCTATTGGTATCCAAATTACCGAGAGAGGTTCTATCTTTAAATTTTCTTAAGTACTGTGAGTACTGGATTAGTACCAAGAAGGTCTGTGTTTCTGGGCTTATACTCAAACCAGTAACCTCCTATTTCTCAAGCCACAAAACATAATAGCTTCTGTGATGTTGAAGGCTCTGAAAGCACAGGTCTGGGGGACTGGACTTGGCCATGCTGCCAGACCATGCATGGAGTTCAACAACCGTCATCTTTTCAGAATCTTAGTTGGGATCAACTCAAGCTTATGCACTCAGAAATAAGTGCATGTACACACACTAACACACACACAGAGTCTCAGCAGATGGCATATTTTCTTTTTCAGCAAACCAATTCATATTTCTTACAAACATGATGCCACATTAGCACTTCTCTCAGCCTGCAGAGTAGTTTACTGGATGCTGCCAACATGAAAGCTGGCTGTTTATTACTTAACTATTGGAAGAATCAGTTTCTTATGTAAAATTAGATTCTTGTCCATGAATACATCTCAGGAATGCTGTGACATTTAGGTGAATATTTTTATGACAGTGCATTTTACCTTAAAATCCTACACCAGTATTCCCAATAAGTCCCAAAGGAGATAAGTCTCCAAAAAGGTTAATAGGTATTTTGCAAAAATAAAATAAATAAATCCAATTGCCAGCTCAAATTAAGTTGGGAAAAGCTTAGGTTAAGCCAAGTGCATTTACTGTAGAGCATACCAGAGCCTGTAAGTCCCTAATGTGCAATAAAGATTTCCGAGGGAATGGTATGCAATGTAATACTGCCCAATGTACCTTACCTTGGAATTTGTTTTCAATAAACATCTCAAGGGATATTTTCTGGGACACACTGGCCCTTAAAAGGCGAGTCATGTTAGAGCAGGTATAAAATGAACTAAGCAGTGTGGCTGGAACCTTAATGGAATTAACCTGAGTGCATAGCAACATCCATGTTTCTGCTCAACGGGGAATCTATTTTCCGTTTGGAACATCAGTCATAAAAAGATTTTTCAGGCTGGAAAGTAGCTAAGAGCCTCATCACTTCTTCACAGTTTATACAGGACACATAGGGACAGAAGGCTGATTACACAGTGTTGCTCAGGGTAGACAACAAGACTGTGACATTCCTAGGCTGATTGATAAGTGACTAGTGGGAACCATTTGCAGAGCACGTTGGAAGATGCAAAACTCCCTTAGGGTAACGTTGAAAAAAAATCTTATTTGAGAATTCTACTGAAAAGTTTCTTATGTGACTACATCAGCCTTGAAAAATGTGCAACGCATTAGCCAGAAAAGGGTTACTAGAACATGGTTGACTGAAGAAGAGAAATCCAACAAAACCAAAAGAAAGTCTCTTAAATGCACACAGATTCCAACTAGCAGGGATGGAAAACTGGAAATTATGAGAACACTGTCATATTCTGTTTCATTATATAAATTATTCTTATATGCTAGAATACATAAAATATACATTTTATGGAGTAAATTCATGATTATCTTTCACACTGTGTTCATAAAGCTTCAATTTTTCCAGAAGTTATTGTAGACAAATATCTGGACAAGAAGGATTCCATATTCATGCATAGAGATCCCAGATCGGCAGCCTCCCTTTCAGGATCTGTTCTAACAGTGGTCCCTCCCTACAGATGGGGTTACTATTATTATTTACTTACACAAGCCCAAGGGCAAGTCCAGGCTTATTAACCTGGGAACATTTGATGAGCATTAATGTTAATGCAAATAATAGGCTCATTAGTTGTTAAGGGTGAATTTAACATAATTTCCACTCCCAGAATAACATTTGAATCAGAAAAGTTGATATTCTTAATTCCAATTATTATTATCCAGAATATTCTAGAGCTATTTTATGAGCTTAGTATAGAAAATAATAACAGCTACCACTATTGAGTGCTTACAGTACAATATGTCCAAGTGGTAGAGCCAGCATTTGAACCCAGATCTGTTCACCAAAAACATCCCCACCCACCACACTGACTCAGGAAGTATTACTCCAAGAAAGTTTTGAACAAAGTTAGTACTGAAATTATGCAATGATTGGCCAAAACTTAAAACTTCATTACAAATGATCCCAATGCCTCAGGATTGTGGTTTGCCAATGAGTGGCTCATGGAAGAGGTTATAGTTGGGACCTTAGGATTTTAGAGTACCTAAGTGTCAGGTTTTTTTCAATATTAGCAAATGGGTAGACTGATAGCAAAGAATAGGATTATGAAGAACTTATCTAGAGAAAAACTGTAGTTTTTAGATGAAGAATACAAACGTGACTAATTCTTTCCTTTTTCTGAAGGAATAAATAAGGAAAGGGATTGTGTTAACTGCTGAATGTAAATTATTTAGTCTAAAAAGAAAGGTTGAGAATCTTTCACCCCCAATGCAATTAAAAAAGAGTCATCAACTGGGCTCAGTGGCTCACGCCTGTGATCTCAACACTTTGGGAGGCTGAAGCAGGAAGATCACCTGAGGTCAGGAGTTCAAGACCAGCCTGGCCAACATGGTGAAAACCCATCTCTACTAAAAATACAAAAAATTAGCCAGACACGGTGGTGGGTGACTGTAATCCCAGCTAATCGGGAGGCTGAGGCAGGAGAATCACTTGAACCTGGGAGGTGGAGGTTGCAGTGAGCCGAGATCACACCATTGCACTCAAGCCTGGGCAGAAAGAGTGAAACTCCGTCAAATAAACAAGAACAGTCATCACTGATTTGGGAAAAGAATTTTTGTCTGAGATAAGGATTGATTTGGAGAAGAAGCTAAGAGTACAAAAAGTTGGATGTAATAATGTAAGGATAGAGCTTGCCAAGACATAGGAAGTAGTACCCATTTTATTTAACATATCTATAAATTATCCAAATGAGGGAGTAGAAAGTTTTACCATCACTACAAACAATATTAGACCTTCCTGAGAGCTAAATATTGCATCAACAAAGATGAGCTGGAATGAAATGTTGGAAATCTTCAAATAAAACCAGGTACGTGGAAGCAAAGGTAGTATGTGAGCTGTAATCCATGTATATTAGGAAAGAGTCTAGCAGCCCTGTCCAGTCCTTCCTGGGGACATCACCAGAAAGAACAATAGAAGGAAAAACAGAAAAAGGAAGTCTTTATCCTCTCCCAAAAAGATCTAAACCTAGAGAGCATAGGATTGTCCTCTAGCCAAGGGAGAGGAGGTGGGAAAAGAAACAAGAAGGAAATTCCCATGCCCCCTTCCCTGGTACAGGCTTCTGAGGCTAAGTCAACTAGAAAAGGGAAAAAGCCTTAAAATGAATGAGAAACTAAGATTGTGATACTAGACCACTCTAACTACTTAATATCTGAAAGTGATTCAGAAAGGTTTGGAGTCTGCCCAAAATTTTAATGAGGGTCAAAGAAGAACAATTCGGTAACACAGGTTTAGAAGGACAGGGCTGAGAAAGAAAAAAGCTGCACTTTACTGAGTTCAACCTGTTGAATAAATGGGCAATAAGTACAAAATCCACCTGTTAACGTCATCTGATAGCTGTCCATGTTTTTCATTCATAGCTCTTATCAAGTTTCGAAATTAAATATTAATATTATCTAATTCATGTTTTCCCCAACCAGAAGGTCAATTTTATGAGACCAGAGACCTTGTGTGTTGTCTGTTTTTTTGCTAATTGTTGTGTTCCTACAATGTGATTGAGCACAGTTGGCACTGGATAAATATTTGTTAGGGAATTGAATGAGAATTGAAAACTCTATAAAATTCCAGTTATTGGATCCTAAGAAAAACGTGGCAGAGCTAGAAGAGCTCAGAGATGACACTGAATTAGACAAGGAGATTTGTAAAACACTGAAGACAGAATCATAGATTAGGCTTTAGAAATGGGAAATGCAAGTGGACACGGCTATAAGAGACCAGAAGGAGACTGATATGGATAGGGTCAATGTGAACTAGTTAGCCAAATCCTCAAACACAAAAACCAGTACATAAATTTAAGCTTAGAGCTTAAATTTATTCTTTTGGAATGTATTAATCTAGGAAATGTTTCAGCTAAGAGCATAAATACATTTTTTAAAAGTATAAGATACATTCATCAATAAGAAGTTGGTAGGGGAACTACAATGTTTTAGACCAAATGTTTGAGGTTCTTTGAAAAAAAAAAAAAAACTTACTCTCTCATGAATTATCTTCTTATCACTGTTAGAAAACAGTCCCAAGTTGGATCATCTTAGGATGCTAATCCCAAACTGTGATTCCTATTTGCTTACAAATTCTAATGGGCAATGGGAAAGTTATCAAGTGTTAAATACTTGGTTATCTCTGTGTTTAGAAAAAGTGTGAATAGGTCTTTATCCAATTAAGGTGAATAAGCTGTCTAATGGGTAATGCTGTTGTAGCAGTTACTATGTGCAACAAACCACAACAGAACTTAGCTTAGAACAATCCTAGTATTAAATTTGCTCCTGAATCTGCAGCCTGCCCAGGCTCAATGAAAATAGTTGATTTCTACCCCATTTGGTGTGGGCCAGGGCAGTGAAAGGCAATGGAGGCAAATAAAGCCTTGTTCACTCACATGACTAGTGACTGATGCTGGCTGTCGGCTGGAAACCTCAGTTCCTCCACATGTGGGCCTCTTCATGTCACTTCTCCACATGAACTAGTTTAGGCTTCTTCACAGCCAAGTGGCTGGGTTTCAAGAACAAGCAACTGAGAGAAAGAGAGAAGGAGGGAGAGAGAGAAAGAGAGAGAGAGGAAGCAATGCAAAACCTGTATCACTGTTATGACCTAGACTTAGAAGTCAAATAGCATTCCTTCAGGCATATTGTTCTGTTCTTTGGAAGAGTCACGAGGCTCTGATCAAATTTGACAAAAAGAGACAAGTCCCAGGCCCTTGGAGGGAGGAACAGTGCATATGCATATTGGTGCAGCTATCTTTGGGAAACACAGTCTGTTACAGCTTTACTAGAAGAAGAACCTGTTCTTAAGATTTCCTGTTTATCTATGTAGAGAACTAAAAACCAAATAGAATGGTAAAAAGCAATGGACAGAGCTGAAATGTATCGCACAATATGGCACAAGCTTTGCACTTGAGTCAATCATTTCAAATTTTAGTTATTATTTAGAAACTGGTAAGTAACTTTTTGATGGGTAAATTTTGAAACTCGATTTTTCACTGAAAATTCTAATTTGAGACAGCATAAAAAGCCAGAGAGAGTGTTTTTAAAGTAAATAAAGGCAGAGTTTTAGGAAGCTCAAATTATCTCATTAGCATCAGTTAGGAAATCAAATCAGTATAGCTTTCCCAAGTTCTGGTATTACATTCTGTAAGTTTTCAGTGCAAAGCAATAGACCAACATTTACTTTTGATGTGTAACAAAGAAAAATAAAAAAATAGTTACCTTATGCTTAAAACAGAATTAAAAATTATGTTAAGAAAATTCTCTGTCAAAATTAGACTACCCTAACATTTTGAAATGGGGAAAATAGAATAATAATGTTATTAATAATTAGTGTAATGTAATGAATAACGATTTAAATGGAATGGAAAAGATAAAACTCAGTGCTCCAACATATTTCTCTCTTCTGTATTCATATCAGTATGCTGCTTATGCAAGTTGTTACTTCTGATCATTCTCTCTATATACACACACACACACACGCACGCACAAACACAAATAATTTGAATTTTTAAATCTTGGCTTGACACTAGATGTGTGTTCACTCTGGGCTTCTAACACACTGAATGCTATGGATATTTGATACATATTGAAAAAAGTTGAATGACAATGAAGTGAGGTCTATTTTGTATATTGTTTATGACATGTAAACCTTAAGACTTTTGACTAGTTGGTTAGTTTGAAATAATCCCTTTTAAGACCAAGAAAAGAGCTCTGCATTGTGGATTTTTTTCTCATCTTGTAACTATAAGAAAGAACACTATCAGGTTGGGTGATGCCTGAGGAGGGAAAAGAGTACTCACTTCGCTTTATTGCTCACAGATTACTTCAAATTATCCTCACAGGCATCTGCCTCAATTAACGTCCAATCTATTACTCTTCTACTTTTATTCTCAAGGAGAAACATCTTTATAGCATGGTTGGTTTTGTTTCTCCCCCTGTAAACAAAACATCTTGCTAAATTACTTTTCACAAAAGTCACTTTTAGATAGACCTTATGTTTTAAGATAAAGGCTGAGGAACACAATGGTGAGTTTTTTGAAAAGGAAAACGGTACCCTGGTACCCTGAATGCTTCCACGCAATACCCAGAGTACCCAAGAGTCAATAATGGGAGCTCCAGTTTTTAATCCATTTGAGCTGGTTTGAATACCGCCTATGATCTGAGCAACATTACTAAGCCACTTAGCATCTTTGAAACTCAGTTTACTTACATATAAAATGGGAATAATGCTCCCTGTCTTGCAGGATTGTTACAGGTATAAATGACATAGCATGCAAAAGTGACCAGTACTAAATAAACAATCCATACATACAATTCTATTGTTTTTCCCCTACTGAGTTGCTACATTTTTCTGTTTTTATTTTATTTTTTTACATTTCTGTTTTGTTTTTAAAGTGATAGGTGAAGAGTTTGAAATTACACACACAGGCACATACCACACAAATCTTTCTCCTTTTTAAAGAAACTTTCCTTTCCCCTTCTTTCCTCCTTTCCTTCTATCTTTTTTTCCTATTCTTTTTCCACAGATGTTTCGGCGTTTGCTATGTGCCAGCTACCAATTATCCAGTGATGAGCAAAGCAGCAGGTCCCTTTCTTCACGCTGCTTAGCATCTATTAGGAGGAAAGAGCATTTGAATAAATAAATAATTAGTCTCATCTATCATCACAGCTGAGAAAGAACGGTGTTGAAAGTTCTAGAAGTGACCTTCATAGACAGGACGGTCAAGAAAGGCCTTTGTGAAGAGGTGATAAATAGAGAACTAAAGAAGAGTGTGCTGCTTAATCTCCATTTAGAGATTGCACTCTATTCCCTGCCTTTCTCACCTTCCTCATGCTGGGGGCGGGGCCGGGACCCTGAAGATTGCCTTCACTGTGCTCCCTTGACCTCAGGCTTGCTGGTGGGTTATGACAAGGGGAGACGGTGGCTACAGATTGCGGGGCAGGAGGATAGAGATCAGGGTGTCCCATGATTTGATGTTACATCTGTGGCTGTGGCTGTATCCCTCCACAAATACAGTCCCATCAGAAAGGCCCTTCCCCAGGGTTCCAGATCAAAATGGGCTCAGATAGTACCATGTCCTTCCTCTCTTTACTTCTTCAGCCTGCAGTGTGAGCATGACTGCGGGGTGTTACTAGTCTCTGGAAGCTTCACCCTTTGAGATGGGAGTTGGCAAGACTGGTTTCACAAGATACAGGTCACAACGATGCTGCTGATAAAGCAGGGTGCAGTAAAGAGGCCAGCCAAAACCCGTCAAAACCAAGATGGTGATGGAAGCCATCTCTGGTCATCCTCACTGCTCATTTTACACAAACTGTAATACATTTGCATGCTAAAAGACGCACCCACCAGCATCACGACAGTGTACAAATGCATGGCAACCCTGGTAAGTTACCCTATATGATCTGAAATGGGGAGGAACACTGAATTCTAGGAATCCCCCTTTTCCCAGAAAACTTAGAAATAATCCACCCCTTGTTTAGCATGTGGTCAAGAAATCACCATAAAAATACCAACCAGCAGCCCGAGAGGCTGCTCTGCCTATGGAGTAGCCATCCTTTCATTCCTTTACTTTCTTAATAAATTTGCTTTTGCTTCACTCTGTCAGCTGGCTTTTGAATTCTTTCTTGCACAAAGCTGAGAACCTATGTGGCCTCCCCAGCTGACCTCCAGTTTTGGGGTTGGCCCTGTGACATCTTTATTATTTGTCCCTAACCCAGCCCTCGCCTCTGAAGTCTTTTCAACTTGGCTCATCTGGTGTGAATTCTGTTTCTAGCCTAGAACCTGAGTGTTACAAAAAGGAGTTCCACGTGAAGGAGTTTGAAAGAGTCATGCAAAAGAGGAAACAGCATGTGTATGAAGGTCACATTACAGGCAAAGCCTGGAGCGTTTGTGGAGTTAGGGACCTGTGTTGCTGAAGTCCTGCCAGTGAGAAGAAAGGGGCATGAGATGGTTGTGGAGAGGCAGGCAGGGGCAACGATTAGGGCCTTGAAGCTACCTAAGAAGCTCGGATTTTACCTTCTGGGTGAACTCATGAGTTCTCACTCTTATAAATAAGACAAGTTAGTTGCTAATTCAAATTGTTCTTTATTTAACCAGGAGGATAGAAAGCCAAGAATGAATGAGGAGTTTTGCTTCTCAAGAGAAGAATTAAACATGCGGATATATATATATATATATATATATAGTCTTTTTGTTATCATTTTGTTATATATATATATATATATATAGTCTTTTTGTTATATATATATATATAGTCTTGTTGTTATTCTTTTCATAAAAGGCTTAATTTAGAATGCATACCTAGAATAAAATGTGGTTTCGACTGTAAAAATATACTTTTACTGTTTTGATATCTTCAAGCACAGTTTCATTTCTACCATGTTGTACTTTATAAAGGTAAGTGATTATTATCATCACTGCTCTGATAAGGTCAAAGCATATTTTTTATCAGTGGATTAGCTCCATTTATTTCTTTATTGCTAAGCATAGTCAATTTATTTCAGGCTTACTTCAGTTTAAATCAGTGTATCTGTACATTCTTCTGTTCCTCTTCTTGCCATTGAAGCATTATCTATCTAAACCAAAGCAGCATGAAACCAAAGAGACTAAGAAGCAAAGCTCTACAGTGGGTCCACATTGTCGTCTTTTTCCTACTCATTTTCAAGAGATCTTTGCATCTTCTGCTGAAAGGAAGCACAAACCAGACCTCTCCCTGAGCCACCTGGATAGCTGCAACAATGATTTTCATCACTGCAAAGTAGACTTCAATTCCAAGCAGAAGGTACCTTTGCCATCTTTCTCCTTCCCCATTGTCCACTTCTTACCTTTCCTCTCAATCTCTCCTTTTTCACCTTTGTTTGAGCCATTCCTGGAGGTTACTGCTCCTGGGAGCTAATTTGGATACTGTCTTACATCAGCACGCCTATCTGATCTAGCACCATCTTAACTGTATGCTACCAGATTAATCTACCTACAACATCTTTTTCTTTGCTTCACAATCCCCAAATCTTGCTATTCACAAACCCAAAATGCTTTTTTCTTTGTTTACATCAAAAGATCCCAACCTTTCTGCCTGACTTTTAAGACTTTCCTTATCTGCCTCCAGATTTTCTTCGCATCAGGCCAACAACCTTGGAATCATCCTTTCCTCCTTTTATGCTTTCACATTCCACATCCAATCTACTAAAAAAATTTTGTAGGCTGTACCCTCAAAATATATATAGAATCCAACCACTTCTTATCACTTCCAAGCTACCACCTGTTCCCAGCCACCACAATCATCTCCACTGGATGACAGCTTTTCCCTACTATCCCTGCTTTTATCACTGCAGACCATTCTCCACACTGTTAAAACCTAAGTCAGACAGTGTCATTGCCCAGCTCAAGCCTCTGCAAGTTCTCTATGTTTCACTCAGATCAAAGCCAAAATCTCAGGCCAGGCTTGGTGGCTATCAGTATAATCCCAGTACTTTGGGAGGCCAAAGTGGGATGATTGCTTGAGCCCAAGGAGTTTAAGACCAGCATGGGCAATGTAGAAACCCTGTCTCTACAAAAAATTTAAAAAATTAGCCAGGCATGGTGTTCAATGCTTGTAGTCTCAGCTACTAAGAGTCTGAGACAGGAGGATTGCTTGAGCCCAGGAGTTTGAGGCTGCAGTGAGCTAGGATCACACCAGCATACTCCACCCTGGGTGACAGAGTGACACCCCATCACATACACACACAAAGTGAAAATTTCTAGAATGAACTGCAAGGCTCTACATAATCTGCAGTCTGTGCTCCTTTGGCCCTGTGCCTTTTGATGTTCTAACCTCATCTTCTACTATTTCTCTCACCCTCCTCTACACATATGTTTTCTGGAACACACTAAGCACACTCCTGCCTTAGAGCTATTGCACTTATATTTTCTCTCCCTGCAATATTTTGCCTCTGAACATAATATGGTTTGGATTTGTGTCCCCACCCAAATCTCATCTCAAATTGTCATCCCCATAATCCCCACGTGTCGAGGGAGGGACCAGGTTGGGGGTGATTTGATCATGAAGGTGGTTTCCTCCATGCTGTTCTCGTGATAGTGAGTTCTCACAAGATCTGGTGGCTTTATAAGGCAGTTTTCCCTGATCTTTCTCACTTTCTTTTTCCTGCCACGGTGTGAAGAAGGTCTTTGCTTTCCCTTCTGCCATGATAGTAAGTTTCCTGGTAAAAGATTTTGTCCAACAGGAAAATATCACAACCTTAAACATATATGCAACTAACACTGGAGTTCCTAAATTTATTTAAAAATTACTAATAGACCTAAGAAATTCTCAGCAACACACTAATAGTTGGGGACTTCAATACTCCACTGACAGTACTAAGAGAGGTCATCAAGACAGAAAGTCAATAAAGAAACAATGGATTTAAACTGTACCTTAAAACAAATGGACTTAACACATATATACAGAACATTTCATCCAACAACTATAGAATACACATTCTATTCAACAGCACATGGAACCTTCTCCATGATAGACCGTATGTTAGGCCATAAAACGAGCCTCAATAAATTTAAGAAAATTGAAATTATATCAAGCACTCTCTCAGACCACAGTGGAATAAAACTGGAAAAGAACCCCTAAGGAACCTTTAAAACCATGCAAATACATGGAAATTAACCTGCTCCTGAATGACCACTAGGTAAAAAACAAAATCAAGATGGAAATTTAAAAATTCTTTGAGCTGAACCACAGTAATGACACAGCCTACTCAAAGCTCTGGGATATGGCAATGGCAGTGCTAAGAGTAAAGTTCATAGCCCTAAACACCTACATCAAAAAGACTGAAAAAGCACAAACTGACATTTGTACCTCAAGGATCCAGAGAAACAAGAGCAAACCAAACCCAAACCCAGCAGAAGAGGGGAAATAAGATCGGAGAAGAACTAAATGAAATTGAAACAAACAAACAAAATAAGTGAAACAAAAAGCTGGTTCTTTGAAAACATAAATGAAATTAATAGACTATTGGCAAGTTTAACCAAGAAGAGAGAAAATCCAAATAATCTCACTGAGAAATGAAATAGGAGATATTACAACTGACATCACTGAAATACAAAAAGTCATTCAAGACTACTATGAACACCTTTATGCACATAAATTAGAAAACCTAGAAGAGATGGATAAATTCTTGGAAAAATACAACCCTCTTAGCTTAAATCAAGAAGAATTAGATACCCTGAACAGACCAATAACAAGCAATTAGATTGAAATGGTAATTTTAAAATTACCAACAAAAAAAAAGTCCAGGACCAGATAGATTCACAGCAGAATTCTACCAGACATTCAAGGAAGAATTGGTACCAATCCTTTTGGCACTATTGCACAAGACAGGGAAAGAAGGAACCCTCCTAATTCATTTTATGAAGCCAGCATCACCAATACCAAAACCAGGAAAGGACATAACCAAAAAAGAAAACTACAGACTGATATCCTTGATGAATATAGGTGCTAAAATCCTTAACAAAATCCTAGCTAACCAAATCCAACAACATATCAAAAAGACAATCCACCATGATACCAGGGATGCAGGGATGGTTTAACATATGCAAGTCAATAAATGTGATACACCCCATAAACAGAATTAAAAACAAAAATTATATCATCTCAATAGATGCAGAAAAACATTTGACAGAATCCAACATCTGTTTACAATTAAAACTCAGCAAAATTGGCATATAAGGAATGTACCTCAATGTAATAAAAGCAATCTATGACACACTCACAGCCAACATAATACTGAATGGGGAAAAGTTGAAAGTATTCTCTCTGAGAACTGGAACAAGACAAAGTTGCCCATTCTCACCACTCCTCTTCATCATAGTACTGGAAGTCCTAGCCAGAGCAATCAGACAAGAGAAAGAAATAAAGGGCATCCAAATCGGTAAAGAAGACACCAAACTGTCACTGTTTGCTGACAATATGATCGTTTACTTGAAAACCCTAAAGACTCCTCCAGAACACAGCAAAGTTTCTGGGTACAAGATTAATGTATCCAAATCAGTAGCTCTTCTATACACCAACAGTGACCAAGTGGAGAATCAAATCAAGAACCTCTTTTATAATAGCTGCAATATATATATATTTAGGAATATAGCTAACCAAGGAGTTAAAAGACCTCTACAAGAAAAACTACAAATCACTACTGAAAGAAATAATAGAAGACACAAACAAATGGAAATACATCCCATGTTCATGGATGGGTAGAATAAATATTGTGAAAATGGCCATACTACCATCAGCAATGTACAAATTCAATCCAATCCCCATCAAAATAACACCATCATTTTTCACAGAATTAGAAAAAACAATTATAAATTCATATGGAACCTAAAAAGAGCCCACATAGCCAAAGTAAGACTTAGCAAAAATAACAAATCTGAAAGCATCACACTATCTGATTTCAAACTATAATATAAGGCTATAGTCACCAAAACAGCATGGTACTGATATAAAAAATAGACACATAGACCAATGGAACAGAATAGAGAACCCAGAAATAAATTCAGATACTTTTATAGCCAACTGATTTTCTACAAAGCAAACAGAAACATAAAGTGAGGAAAGGACAGCTTTTTCAACAGATGATGCTGGGTTAATTGGCTAGCTACATTTAGGAAAATGAAACTGAATCCTCACCTCTCACCTTGTACAAAAATAAACTCAAGATCAATCAACTTAAGCCTAAGATCTGAAACTATAAAAATTCTAGAAGATAACATTGGAAAGAACCCTTCTAGACATTGGCTTAGGCAAGGATTTCATGACCAAGAACCCAAAAGGAAATGCAATAAAAAACAAACAGAAATAGCTAGGACCTAATTAAACTAAAGAGTTTTTGCACGACAAAAGGAACAGTCAGCAGAGTAAACAGACAACCCACAGAGTGGGAGAAAATCTTCACAATCTACTTCTAACGAAGGACTAATATTCAGAATCTACAACTAACTCAAACAAATCAGTTAGAAAAAAACAACAGTCTCATCAAAAAGTGGGCTAAGGACATTAATAGACAAGTGCCAAAAGAAGATATACAAATGGTCAACAAACGTATGAAAAAATGTTCAACATCCCCAATGACCAGGTAAATGCAAATCAAAACCACAATGCGATACCACCTTACTCCTGCAAGAGTGGCCATAATCAAAACATCAAAAAGCAGTAGTTGTTGTCATGGATGCAGTGATCAGGGAACACTTCTACACAGCTGATGGGAATGTAAACTCTTACAGCCACTATGGAAAACAGTGTGGAGATTCCTTAAATAACTAAAAGTGCAACTACCATTTGATCCAGCAGTCCCACTACTTGGTATCTACCCAGAAGAAAAGAAGTCATTACGCAAAAAAGATACTTGCATACACATGTTTATAGCAGCACAGTTCACAATTGCAAAATCATGGAACCAATCCAGATGCCCATCAACCAATGAGTGGACAAAAAAACTGTGGTATATATATGAATGAATACTATTTTATATATATATATATATAATATATGTATTATATATGAATGAATATATATATGGCGGAATACTATTCAGCCATAAAAAGGAATAAATTAACAGCATTTGCAGTGACCTGGATGAGATTGGAGACTATTACTCTAAATAAAGTAACTCAGGAATGGAAAACCAAACATTGTATGTTCTCACTGATATGTGGGAGCTAAGCTATAAGGACATAAAGGCATAAGAGTGATACAATGGACTCTGGGGACTTGGGGGGAAAGTGGGAGGGGGGTGAGGGATTAAATACTACAAATATGATGCAAAGTATACTGCTCAGGTGATGGGTGCACCAAAATCTCACAAATCACCACTGACGAACTTATGTAACCAAATACTACCTGTACCCCAATAACTTATGGGAATAAAAAGAGGAAGCTGGGAAAAAAAGAAAGAAAGAAAGCACACAAAAGATTGGCTGGCTCATGTCCTGTGGCTTGCTAACTCTGTTCTCTGGAAGGATTTCTTCTGCGCAACATCTTTTATGTCTCTGATTATTACATCTTGGAAAACAGTGTTTGCTTGTTAAACTCAAACCATGAGTCATTAAAAAGTTCTAGGAACTACAGAGATTTAGCAGCCTACTTCTCTCAGATGAGTTTAAGGTCCTGCTGCTTTTTCTTAAAGCTGAACAGTCACAGGTGGATGTCACTATGCCTGAATTTTATTTGGCAATACAATCCCTTAACAACTGAGTAGACTTTCAGTGTATCTGTTTCTAGGCACTTCCATAAACTATAAAACAATCAATGATAAGGCCCTTGCCTCAATACAGCATTTGAGAATTCCTGTCTTATCTTCTGCTGCTAAGTCTATTGTTTTCCTGCTTCTTTCTACCTGATGTGGAAGTAGATCATAAAATATTGGCATAAAGTATTGTTTTTCTTTTATTATTACTATACGTAATATAGGTCTGGGGTACACGTGCAGAACGTGCAGGTTTGTTACATAGTTATACATATGCCATGGTGGTTTGCTGCACCCATCAATCCATCATCTGCATTAGGTATTTCTCCTAATGCTATCTTTCCCCTAGCCTCCCACCCCCCAACAGGCCCAAGCATGTGATGTTCCCCTCCATGAGTCCATGTCTTCTCATTGTTCAACTCCCACTTATGAGTGAGAACATGTGGTGTTTGGTTTTCTGTTCTTGTGTCAGTTTGCTGAGAATGATGGTTTCCAGATTCATCCATGTCCCTGCAAAGGACATGAATGCATCCTTTTTTATGGCTGCATAGTATTCCATGGTGTATATATGCCACATTTTCTTTATCCAGTCTATCATTGATGGGCATTTGGGTTGGTTCCACGACTTTGCTATTGTGAACAGTGCTGCAGTAAACATACATGTGCATGTGTCTTTATAGTAGAATGATTTATAATCCTTTGGGTATATACCCAGTAATGGGATTGCTGAGTCAAATGGTATTTCTGGTTCTAGATCCTAGAAGATAACTCAATTTTTTCAATGTCTTATTGCTTGCAGCTTTTAAGTCTCACCCCTCCCTCTTCCCTGTGTGTTCCACATCTGGACAAGCCAATATGAAAGCCAGGGTGCTCCCTCCTTTGGTTCCAAACAATGCAAGTCCTTTCCAGTGCACAAACCCAACCCCCCGACCCTGCCCAGCCCTAGCCCCTAATCACAATAGAAACCCAAGCCAGTCTCCTGGCCTTCCTCTCTCAAGCCATTTTGGACATGCTCAAGAGTTCTTCCCTACTCCTTACAGAGACATCAGTTATGTAAATAACAAAGCTTTTTATGTCCTCTTGGTGTGTGTCATCATCTGTCTTGGCATTCAAACTAAACTTTGGGTGAAGACCTATCTGACTCCAAAGATGATCATAACAGCTTTTCTAATGGTATTTACCATTAACTTACATTGCAAGTCAACAGCAAAAGCCTATCTTAACAAAGCTATTTTTTTTTCTAACCTGCTTTAAGGGTAAACTACCTACAGACTATGTTTGTCTTTCTTTAGTAAAGCTGCAAGCAATACTCTATTTTTCTTACCATATTTAACATGGTAACTCCATTCAGCAAATGTTCTGAATCCAAGGTACAAAAGTTTCCAGTGTGATAACATGTTTCACCTTCACCTAACAAGGACCATCAGCTGCCCAGCCTGGAAAGCAGAGGCTCTGTCTCCCCTCTACAAATGACTCCTTTCCTCAACACATTCCACATTCTAGGACCCTTTACTTCCAGCATCCTACTTCTGGCAACAAATTCTGTACTAGTTAGGAGGCCTTCCACTAAAATTTTTAAAGTACTCCAAAGAAGATTAACCAAAGGGATTTATTGTCTCATACAACAAAGAGTTGAAAAGTTTCAGAGTTGGCCAAATCTGTGGCTTAAAAGTCTTAGTGCTCTCAGTCAGCTTTTAAGAACCATCTGGGGAGGGAGCAGAGGTGACATGGAATAGCTATTTTATAAGCAGTCCACATTGGCTGCCATAATCAGTCAGTCTGCATATAATGATTTGCTATCTGTGATATCCCACATACCAGCCTAGGCATTACAGAGACCACATCCAACAAGACAAACCCAATTCTTACCTTCAGGAGCTTACATTCTAGAATGCAAGAAATTCTTACTTGTTAAAGAACGATGGATTATGATTGGTTTCATAAGAAAAGAAATACAATCCTATGTTTCTAGGCCTAAACTTTTCCAAAGAGAATATTTAATTCATCAAGATAATGTTAAATCTTTTTTATCTTTTACTCTATGGAACCTGAAATCATACTATATTTTAGTTTATAAATACATTGGCCAGTCATGGTGGCTCATGCCTGTAATCCCAGCATTTTGAGAAGCTGAGGTGGGCAGATCACTTGAGGCCAGGAATTCGAGACCAGTCTGGCCAACATGGCGAAACTCTATCTCTACCAAAAATATAAAAATTAGCTAGGCGTGGTGGTGCATGCGTGTAATCCCAGCTACTCAGGAGGCTGAGGCAGGAGAATCACTTGAACCTGGGAGGTGGAGGTTTAAGTGAGCTGAAATTGACCCACTGCACTCCAGCCTGGGTGACAGAGTGAGACCTTGTCAATCAATCAATCAATCAATCAATGGATCTTGACTTTCTTATTCAGACATTTATTTCCCCTTTTGGAAATTTTAATTGTCTCTTTTATGTTGTTAACAAAGACATATATGCCTTACCTGATTATTTCAAACGTCCATGTTTGTGTCATGAGCTCTATTTTATTCTTGAATATATTCAACATGGAGCCCTCTGACTTCTTGGACTCATTTCTGTCTGTGGGGGCTACAGAGGTTTCTATTGTTTAGATAAATTTTATTGTGTATATTTAAGATATACAACATGATATTATACATATATAGCAAAATGGTTACTATAGTGGAACAAATTAATATATTCATCACCTCACATAGTTACCCATTTTTATCCCCTGTGTCAAGAGCAACTATAAATACTCATGTAGCAAAATTCCTGAAAACAATACACTATTACTACCATAGTCCTCACGTTGCATAAATTGCTTACTGCAATTTCTTTTCACTTCATTTCTGATTCGCTGCACTATTTCTATGAACACACATTGTGCCTCGTTTCTTGGTTTCCTTTTTTTTTTTTTTTTTTTGCTGGACTATATCCTCGAGTAATTTTTTTCGTGACTAGTATGGGAAGAATATTTGCAAAACCCTTGACTATATGAAAATATCTTATTTTGACCTCATAACTAAGTGCTTTTTGACAGTGTTCTTCAGCCATTATATCATTCAAGTTATATAAAGCTCCTATCTGCATTGTATTTCCCACACATTGAGTGTTTCTGATTTGCTGAACCATTTTTTGTTTTAAACTTTAGTACAATTCTGGTTTGAGAAGGGAACAAGGAGAGACAGATTTTTTTTTAAAAAAACCCTATACCTAGTCTGCCTTCTTTTATCAGAGGTCAATTTCCTGAGTTCTTTTGAAAAGTACATGTTTAAGCTAAGCCTGTCTATTGTTTTACTTCTATAATTCTATATTCCATTTTTACAATTTGACATCAGTTTAATAAATGTAAATGAAGAATCAGTAGATATTATGGATAGTCCTGAACTTATTTATAAACTCTTGGATTCAAATAGACTTTGAAAAGAAGTGTGATAATGTTGATAATATTTTTGCTTTTAAAACACTCAATTAAAAAAATCTGCTAAATAAAGGCTTGTTACATCATTCTCTTATGCTTAGGAGATAAAGAATCTGAAATGCCATGTCTGCCTAGGAATTTAAGAATTTCACTCCCCAGCTTTTCTTGACATATATTTAGTGTTAATTTTTCAATAACCTTCATGTCTGTGTTTACTGATATTTCCGCATTATCCTCAAACTTGCTAAACACATTAAACTGCACAAGTGTACCTTGCTTCACTTTTAGAAAAATTTTTTAATATAACCGAGAAGTTGGATCTTTTTCTATGCCGTGATGAGGAATGATTTTTCTATCTTATATCACATGTTCTGGCAGTACAAATTTTCAAGCAAACTCTGCTTTCTCAAAGGTGCATTACTGAAACTTTGGCCTCTGGTATTAAATTTCTTGCAGATATCAGAGTCCATTCCACAGAGGTAGCATTAATCTCCTCTACTGAGACAAGATGTTCCCATTATTCACCAAGATAACTAGTTCCCAGATTTTGCTGACAAGAATCTTTTTTCAAGTGTGCAGACCAAAGAGGTTGGCAAGAACTCACTTAAGAAGGTAGCAGGGTTGAAAAGCAGCCTTCCTAAATGTTCAGAACATGAGTTATTTTAATCCCTATACTGACCATTGTGGAAATAACACCAAGGTAATACCATCCAGTATTAGGCAAGAGATGAGTAGGGTTTTTCTACATAAATAGAATTGCATTTTGTCTATATGACATATAAAATCTGAGAAATAATACTCTTGACATTATATTTTTGCTTTCACTTCATGTCTGAGGTATAATTTTTGAGGCTTTATTTATTGACCAAACTCTTTGGTCATTTGTATATGATTAAGTGAACATATTACAAAAAAAATTTTTTAAATCTAAATGAGCCATCTATCTTAACTTGCTGAAGTTAAAAAGACTCATGTGACATCTACAAGAGCGGATAGCTTATGTTGAAAACTGATTAACGTGAAATTAAGTCTTCCAAATGTAATTTTTCTCTCAGTTCTTTGGGCAGCCCAGTGGGCTTTTCTCTCAGTACTTTCTATTTTTAAAACATTTCTGAAGTGGTTTATTGTGTAAGAAAACTCTCTTTATTAGAAGATTGAATCACCAAAAGAGCAGGTACTCAATATTTGAGCTCTACTACCAAGCTGTGTAGGTTCCCCCTCCTCCAGATCCGTTTCTTATTCTGCAAAAAAGGAAGGGTGGCCTTGATAATCTCTATAGTCTATTCCACCTTAAAAAAAATCTCATTCTGGAATTTTTGTTTTGCTGTAAAATTCCCAATCAGTTGGATAAATGGTGAGCTAAGATGAGCTAACATCAGTAGGAACATCAGAGGAACTAACCTCAGTAGGAACTACAGAGCCTAGCCCCAGCAGGCTCTGTAGTTCTATACTAGGAGTCATTAGCATTATGGAATAGAAATATGATTACGAGTTCATATTAACTTGTTACATGCAGTTGACCATCTCAAAAAGAGTGTACTGTGAATTTGTTGATAAAAACTGAGGTCATCAAAAGATGACAATATGTGTGCACTCACATGTATGCACTTGTGTGTGAGAGTATATGCAGGTGTGTGAGCCTGTGTGGGTAAATGTGCTTGTGATTTTAGAGGAAGGAAAGAATAGTGGTGTAGACATGATGAGAAAAGGTGAGTTTGCCTCAAAGAACCCTGTTTTCAGGCTCTATGGCAATGCTGATAGAATGTGACAGTTTATAAAAGGTCATGCTTCGGTTTAAACATACCAATTCTAGATTACTCTCCTCCCTCTTTCTGTGCAAAGACATAAGCAAGGTGTCCATTCATCTGTCACATATCCTTGTGAAAATGTCTGAATTAATAAACTGTTCAGGCTGAAAGACATTTTAAAAGTTGAATGGCTTGGCATTTTAAGAATTTCTTTTGTTTTTTTGAACTTGACAACACATGGATCAAATAATTCCGTTGTCAAATGAAATTTCTACAAGAAGTATTTTCAAGCTTAGAGAATATACGAAAAAACAATTTTGATAGATAAGCACTTATCAATAATCACATCAGCACATTTTTCAAGGCTACAGAATCTTAACAGAAGACGGTACTTCAATGACTGTTTTTCAGACTGTGTGTTGGCAAATTGCAGCCCATGGGCCAAATCTGGCCCACCATCTGTTTTTGTAAATAAAGCTTTGTTGGAACACAGTCACATTCATTTACTTATACAGCATCTGCTTACCTGTTGTGGTGGCCAAGTAAAGTAGTTGTGAAAGAGACCATATGTCACAAAACTTAAAAAAGGAACTATTTGGCCCTTTACAGAAAAAGTTTGCTAACCTCTGACCAAGACCATAAGTTCTCAACTTTTATTATTACTATTTTTTTTAAAAAAAGTAAGTGGCCCTGGCTCTTTTCTCAAAATGTAAATAACTAAATTACTATCATTTTCCCTGATATTAATTATTCCTGATAATACTCATTGCAGATATTCTGGTACCTCACCATCAGCCAAGTACTCTTTCCAATCTTCTTTCTGAACCAAGCACTGATTTTGCACCTAGAATTTCAGTACAAGTTAGGTTATGCAAGATAAGTGCACTCCTGTAGGTTTTTGAAAGTCTTGGAAACATGGCATATTTCTGCAGTTGTAATCCAGTGTTAATTCTTCAGCTAGAAACGGAGGCTGTGGAGATGGCACAGTCCTGATTCCTGGATCCCAGTTATGGTAGCACATTCTTAGACTCTGTAGTTCTTGTGGTGGTAGTAGTGGTCTCCTGATTTCCCCATTGCTGATGGGCCTAAGACTGTAGGGCTCCTGGCAGGCAGGCCTGCTACTTCCAGTATTCTGGAAGTCAGTCATTCCAAAGACCCTGCCCTGAAATAGCTCCTTGGGCTTTTTCAGGAACTTTGTAAGCACACATCTGAATTAAATCCTTTTGTATTTAAAATAACCTCAGTGACTTTCATTTTCTGTACAACATCTTGATAACATGCTGAATTCTCACTTATGTGAGTCTGGTTTAAGATATTTCCTCCTTTTCCATTCATCCAAAATCTCCTTCAGCTCCATTATCACACCGCTGAATCACTGTAGTTTTATAATGAATTTGCAATTTGGTAGGATAAGAACCCCTTTATTATACTTTTTTTGGAGGGGCAGAGCATTCTTGAAAATTAATTCCTGCAAATACATTTTGGAATCAATTTGTCAAATCTCCCTGTATCTGCTTACCACAAAATAGCTGAGTTTTAATTAAAATTGTAAATTTATAAATTACTTTGAGGATGAACTACTATCTTTATAATATTAGGTTTTCCTGTTGGAGAATAGAGTTTACCTCTTTATTTAAGGTTTCTTTCATAGGAGAACACATTTTTTAATTTAAAAAAAAAGGAAAAAAGAAATAACAGATTTCACACATGGTTATAGTTGTATGGATGAACACTGATGGATACTGGAACACTGTAACATCAAAAGGCTAGTATGAATTCTGAAAGGTTTTTAAATGAAAATTTGTATTAATCAAATAGCATCTATGTACACTTGGAAAATGGTAATGAATCAAAGTGAAAGGCATACTTTTTATTGGATTTGAAAATTATACTTGGGGTATACGTGGATTTAATCATCCTTTCAAATAATTCCAAGGATTTTCTAGATTATTTAGTCAATGGGTTAGGAAGCACCAATTTAGACCAAGCTTCCCCACAGTGAAAATTCTATGGAGAGCATTTCTGGGTCAATTATTGTAGAGGCTAAACTTTCAGTAAGGAGAATTTACTACCTGGTGGAGTAACTATTTCATTTATGGAAAAATCTAATAGGAAAAGATTATTTCTTCATATGGAGTCAAGTCTATCTGTGCTCCTCTCCCCTTGAGCTAAAATGAATAAATCTTCCTTCTGGAGTGTTTTGGTCTTTTAAATATCTGATAATAACTTTCATCTCCCCCACACCCATCTCAGTTTTCTCTTGCCATTTCCTTCAATTTGTTTTTACAGCTTATTCCCAAACCCTTTACTAGTCACCGTTCTGCAAAAGCACCTCAGTTTCTCACTCCCATTTAATGAGCAACATTCAGCAATGAGTTCAATGAGCTAACTCCAACACCCCAGAAATGTGTTTTAATGTTTAAATAACATATTTTCATGCATATTGCACTTTGACTTCACAGTGCACATTTTGTCACCTAGGTTTTTGGTTACCTGAGCTTTAAAGCCAAGCAGCTCTGAATCTGCACATTAAACACACACATGTGTGCATGTGTGCATTAATTTTTTTTCTTTGGAAATAATTTCAGACCTATAAGAATAATAGTACAAAGGACATTCATATATCCTCTACCCAGATTCACTGTTGCTAACATTCTACTCCACTTGCTTTATCAATTGTTCTCTCTCTCTTTCGTAAAGTATTATTATATTTAATTATGTTGGTGCTCAAATTGTCCCAATTTGGCCAGTGAGAATGCTTTCAGCTGGCTCCTGCATCCTTTTCTCATGTGCTGTTTATTTGTTTTTTCTTTTTCTTTTTTTGTTGTTGTTGTTTGTTTTTTTATTTTTTATTTTATTTTATTTTATTTTTTTTTAGCTCTTTCTTACTTTCTGGCATGGCTAGATTATTCTCCAGACTCACCTATGCTATGCTTGCCTGGAATTAGCCACTTCTCCCAACAGCCCTAATCTTTTTTAGTGGAGACTTAAATCTGTACTTGATAATCAATTGACACTTTAAGAGCCTGAAGCTGTCTTAGAGATCTTCTTTAGATGGATGAGGGAACTTTAACCCAGAGAGTGCCAGTAAATAGCTTAGTCAGATAGCCATTTAGAAGCAGAGCCAGGACCAAAGTCAGGTCTCCTAACTTCCAAATACCTAATATCTGTTCTTTCTATTTTATAACTTTCCAGCTTTCACATAGCACTCAATAATAATCTGTGCTAAGTTTCTTTCTGTTGATTTTGGTCCATCATTCCAACATCCTGAGACATTTATTTGTTAACCAGTGTCCTCATTGGATAATCAATTTTAATTTAAATTCTTTAAAAGTAAGTTTCTAAACTGAGATCCAATCTATTTTCAACTTCAGAGATTTCTTGGACTGCGTTATAAATCTTTGAATAATAAGGTTTTTAATGAAACCAGGACACATCGTTAACTATGAGTTGAGAATGTTGCTCTTATAATGGCTATTTTTTTTTTTTTTTGGAGCTTAATGGAAAAATACAGAAATTGAAAATGTTTTCTTATTATTACTTAATTTGTCAAAACCTCATCATTTATGCTACATTTTAAATGGGGTGGAACAGTTTTTAAAGATGCTACAGAGATCATTACAAAAGCCCTGGGAAGCCAAACATACAGGGAAAGAAAAGTGGGAGGAAGCACAGGAGGCAAAAAGAATTACTGAGCTCAATGTGAATCCGGGCGCCGGCAGCACATTAGCTTAGTTCACTGCCAGCAGTCCACGGGGGGACGTAATGTGAAAGTTAAAATGGAATTGAGATAGGTGTGTTGACACTTCTACATCCATAACATCCATCCATCCCAAGGCACCATCTGTTATATATTCAGTCATTTTGTATCAGCAATAGAGGTAATTAAGCAAATGAGCAGCTAAAATTGAAGTGCCCAGAAAAGAGAAAAAGTTAGCAAGGATATGACAATGGGGTGCCATTGTAGGAGCAGAGGCTGAACACCTGGAGCCTCCTTTATGGATACAGTGGAGTGAATGAGTGGTGGGTCCAGGGGCAGAACCAGGAGACCCCACAGCTTCATGGTGCTCAAAGTTTCAGAAACCGCTAATGGCAAAGGAAAAATCCTTCTCACTTCCTTATTAAGGAAGAAGAAGAATGAACAGATAAGTTTGGATGCACTAGTAAAAGAAAAGAGGCCAATTTGGTATATTATTGGCATATAGACAATGAAGCCTCTGTTTGTAAATCTCCTAGAATCAGTGCTCCTTGTAACAAAATTGGCTATGGTGCCATGGAAGCTCCAAACTCTGCATTGGCATCTGGGGTGACAGTAACAGGCCTGGGACACAAGAAGCCTTAGCATGGCCCAAATAAGAAGACTGAATTACAGAGGCTCCTAGAGCTGCAGAGGGATGCTGGTCTACCACAGGAGACCACACAGCCTATATGTTCCTTACATGAAAACCATCCCTGAACCTGCTCAGAGGGCTGGAGAACTGAGAGGAAGGAAATTCCTATCCTGGATGTTTTTGACAGAAATGTGTTGGTGGGATCTTAGAGACACTGGGATTTCCTTTTTCTAGATTTTGATTTTTTTTCTTTTTGCTGTGTTAATGGAAAAACCAAGTTCTGTAATATATTTTAAAGAAGTTTATTCTGAGCCCAGAGAAACGGTCTCAAGAGTTCCTAAGAAAGTATGCCCAAGGTGGTTGAGTTACAGTTTGGTTGGGTTACAGTTTGGTTTTATATGTTTCAGTGAGACAGAAATTGGAGATAAAATTAAAAATCAATACATGGAAGGAATACTTCGTTCAGCCCAAAAAGGCAGGACATTTTGAAGACAGGACTTACAAGTCAAGGTGGGTTTTAGGGATTTTTTAGTTGGCAGTTGGTTGAAAGAATTAAGCTTTGTCTAAAGACTTGAACTCAGTAGAAAGGAATGCTTATGATGAGGTGGTCTGCTCTCTGTCACGTGATACTATACCAGAGTCAGGTTGAAAAGTAAGCCACATTATACCCGGTTAATAAAAAAATTCCATTTAACGAGATTTTATCACTTGTAGGGCATGACTTTAATCCTTGCCTGGCATGGCCTTAGGTCTTGTTTATAATTTGGTACCTTATTGCAACAAGAGTGAACTCTGGGCCGGGCACGGTGGCACACACCTATAATCTTAGCACTTTGGAAGGTTGAGGTAGGCAGATTACCTGCGGTCAGGAGTTTAAGACCAGCCTGGCCAACATGGCAAAATCCCGCCTCTATTAAGAATACAAAAATTATCTGGGCGTGGTGGCGGGCGCCTGTAATCTTAGCTACTCAGGAGGCTGAGGCAGGAGAATTACTTGAACCCAGGAGGCAGAGGTTGCAGTGACCTGAATTGCGCCACTGCACTCCAGCCTGGGCGACAGAGCAAGACTCCGCCTAAAAAAAAAAAGAGTCCATTCTGTCAGTCTTATGATCTCTATTTTAACATAAATGCTGGTCAGTTATGCCCAAACTCCAAGAGGGAGGATAACAGGGCATGTCCAATCTTCCTTCCCATCCGGGCCAAGAACTCAGTTTTCAGGATTCTCTGAGGTCCTCTTGGCCAAGATGGAATCCGTTCATTTGGCTAGAGAGCTTAGGATTCTGTTTTTAATTTACAGCTGTACTGTTTTGCTTGTGTCCTAATCTCCTGCGCTTTCTTGATTTAACCTTTTCTTTCTCTGGTCTTTTTCTTCCCTGCTCTGTCCTCAGCCTCAGCCCACAGGATTGTAGGAAATTTGGCCTCTCCCTCCACTCTGCAGTTAGACACCCATCCTCTGCCTTGTCAGGAAAGTAAGAAGCTTTTCCTTGGAGTATTGTCGGCTTTGACACTGCTTCCACTCTGTCCTCAGAATGGGAGGACAATCTGACTTCAGAATGTGTTTCCGGCATATAGGATTCTGCCTTATTTTTTACTCAGTCTCCTGCTAATCACTGGTTTTTCCTGCTCTTTCTGCCCCTGCCTCTCTGCTGCACTTTGCTGACCAAGATCTTCCATCTCAGGGAATGGGGTCACACCACCGACTGATGGGCCTTCTCAGGTTTGGTCACTGCCGTGTTGGATTTCTACCCACTTCCAGCTACAAGACACCTTTGCTCCAAAGCTTCACCCACTCAGCCTGAGCTCCTGGCCTGTTGTATACATGTGGCCAACTGTCTGCTTCTGGTTGCCTAGAACACCCTTCACACACTCTCTCCCCTCTCCCTTCAGGTGGGCCGCTTTGGGCTCAGAGCTTGCCTGAGCCATAGTTATGACTGGGGCTTGTATCCAGAATAGGTAAACAGTGCCAGTACATGGCAAGTAGTGTTCTTGTAATACAGATATATTCAAAAGAATCACTGTCTCGGCTGCGACTGAACAGCATCCAAACTGTCCCAAATTCATGAGCTCTTAAAATAGTTTCAATTATCTGAACAGACTTGGATGTGCAATAATAAGCACCACAATGTTTTCGTACTGATTCAGCTAATAGATGTCAAGCTATTTGCTCTTGGTGCCTTATTGATTAAGGTAGGAAAGGTAAACAGCTGAGAATCTGCGTTAAAATGTAATTTAGTCAGTCAAGGAGGAATGCTCCTTGGTGGGAGGTGTTTTGTTTAAGGAAGGAAAATGTATCCTATAAACATTCATATCAGAACTTTTAAGTAGCTCAATCCACCCCCTGAGGACCAGACACAAAAAGGGTCTTTGTGATTTTTCTTTTGGTCTGGGATGATCTCATGTCCAAGATGGAAGTTGCAAGGTATGGACCATTCCCTTCTAGAATGCAACCAAGGAAGAGTGAGAAGAGTCTCTCTAGTTATTATATATGTAGATTTGTTCAGAGCAAGTACCGAGATCACAGCTTGATTAAGGAACTACTACAACTACACTGGGTACCAAATGGGCACAGCTCATTCTCCATAAAGAGAGAAAGAGTTTCCCACCCTGTCAATCACCACATTCTAGGCCAACCATTTACGGACAACTCTGGAGCTTCCAAAAAGCAGATACCAAGATAAGATTTAAACATGGAACGAATGGATTACACAAAATGTGCAGGGATTCAGGAGAGGCTGAGAGAACCATCAGATGACAATGCGGGTCTGTCTCGAGTGAGAGAGGGAAGGTAGAAGGAAGAAATGAAGACATCCTCACAGCATTAACCGGAATTCTGGACAGACATATAGTTATAACTAAGCAGTAATCAGGCTGCTCCTTGGCCCACTTCCTTGTTGCTAAAAGTCACCATAACACTAGATACTATTTGCATCCCCATCATTCCTAGAGATAAGATTTCTGACCATAGAATAATGAGGCTATTGCTTTAGGTGTTTTTCAGATCCTGAATTCCAGCATAACAGTTGAACAGCTGATGGCAAGCAGTTTGAAGACCTCCACGGAGGAACCAAATCAGCATGAGAATGCAGTTTCTTTATCTCCCTCTCCCATGACTTCACCCTGCACTCTTCCACCAGTCAACAATCTCCACACTCTTTTAAAAACCCTAGCTCAGAACTCCTTGGGGAGATGGATTTGATGTTCCCTCTGGTCTCCTCATTCGGCAGCCCTATAATTAAACTTATTTCTCTGCAGCAACGTGGTGTCTCAGTGTACTGACTTGCCACGCGTCAGGCAGTGGACCTATTACAGTTACAGGAGGGCTGAGGGTATGCATCTTGTTGGACCACAGGACATTTCTAAGAAAAGTTCAGGAAGCCTGATGGGACAAAACTGTTTATCAGAGAGACACTGTATTTCATGGGAAGGGGCCTTCCTTAGTATGCCTGTGGTATTTGTCAGCCCAGTGGGAAGGTGGCCTCAGCACAAATGCAGCAGTGGATTTCAAAGCACAGCAGTTGGGGGTCATCGGTGGATTTGCTTCCTGCAGTCAGAAACCTGGGAGGCCTCTTCTCACATCCACCATACAAAGTACCTCTTAAAAGTCATTTATACGTGCGTAATCCTGTCCGCATCAAGGAAATTTAAGGAGGTTTAGTAATATATTAACAACAATAACAAAATATCTCAAAGATCAAAAATAATGCAGGAAAAGAAAAAGATGTGATAATAAGAATAACTACCCTTTAAGATGTGGAGAAAAGGGATCTCCTATACGTTGTTGGTGAAAATGTACATGTGTATAGCCACTATGGATAACAATATGGAGGTTCCTCAAAAAAATAAAAATAGAACCACCATGTGATCCAGCAATCTCACTGTTAGGTATATACCCAAAAGAAAGGAAATCGGTATATTGAA
The DNA here is from genome assembly GCA_963574635.1 of Cheracebus regulus. Taxonomy (NCBI): domain Eukaryota; kingdom Metazoa; phylum Chordata; class Mammalia; order Primates; family Pitheciidae; genus Cheracebus; species Cheracebus regulus. The sequence continues at coordinate 29,389 of CAUYQU010054960.1, forward strand.
GACATATATGCACTCCTATGTTTATTCAGCACTATTCACAGTAGCCAAGATTTGGAAGCAACCTAAGCATTCACAAACAGATAAACAAAATGTGGCACTATACACAATGAAATACTATTCAGTCAAAAGAAAATACAAAAGAATGAAATCCTGTCATTTGCAACAATATGGATGGAACTGGAGGTCATTATGTTAAGTGAAATAAGCCAGGCACAGAAAGGCAAACTTCATATGTTCTCACTGTGGCAGCTAAAAATTAAAGCAATTAAACTTTTGGAGATAGACAGTAGAATGATGGTTACTGGGAAGGGTAGCTGACAGTGGAAGGGAGTGGGGATGGTTAATGGGTACAATAATATAGTCAGATAGACTGAATATCATCTAGTGTTTGATAGCACAACAGACTGATTACAGTCCACAGTAATTTATTGTACATTTAAAAATAACTTAAAAAGTAATCCCAGCACTTTGGGAGACCATTAAAAAAAAAATATATATATATATATATATATGCTTTATTTAGCACCTACCAAGCACCAGGCACTTTATGTCCTCATCGCTAATCCTTTCAACAACCTGGAAAAGTCATTTTACCAAGAACACATGGTTAAAGGGGTTAAGTGATTGCTCTAAGGTCACACAGTCAGTGTGTTGAATAATCAGGATCTGAATCTATGTCTTTGGGTCCCAAACTATACTCTTTCTACTCTGTCACCCTGAGGAGGGGAAGAAAAGAAAGCGTCTGTGTCGGAAAACAGGCTGCAGACAATAAGCACAAAACTTAACCCTGAGCACCCTGGCAGCCAAGGAAGAGGGAAAGATGCTCTCATGGGCTTTTAAAGGAAGCATGTGAAAAGGAAGGGCAATCATTTTCCTAGCGTTGAGTTCTAAAAGAAATTTAAGGAATCAAGTCTGAAAAATGAAGATTAAAAGATGCTTGAAAAAGAGGAATAGTCATGGATGAATTACGTGTTTGTAGTATCGCTTTAACTTTTTTGTAGTTCCATATTCAGCACATTTAACATTGTTCTGAAACTGCCGCCATTGAAAAATGATATCTGAGATAGTGAAAGAGATCTGACCTAAGCAACTCCATCTTGCTTCTAACCTCCAAGCTGTGCTTGTTCGTTCCTGGCCACAGGCTGAACTAACTTTGCCAGGAATTTAGTTTATAGTTTAAAACAAAGATGATAACAGCCTTTCCCATAACAAATCTTCTTGCCGGGGAACTAGACTGCCTTTGTAGGACTAACAAATTAGCCAAAAGATTAGAAATTATGATTTAGGAGTCATGTGGCTGGAGGCCACAAGATTCTGATCCTCCTAAAATTGCTCCTGGGTATAACATCGCTATTGTAAAACCTAAGGCCAGTGCTTGAGATATTTTGCAGACCCTGCACTCAGACCTATAAATGGACTCATCTCATCTTGTGGCCCTTACCTAGGAACTGGCCCAGCACAAGAAGACAGCTTTGACTCACTATTATTTTATCTCCAACCTGACCAATCAGCATTCCTGACTCACTGCCCACCCCCTAAACCACCACCAAATTATTCTTAAAACCTCGGATCCCCAAATGCTTGGGGAGACTGATTTGAGTAGTAGTGAAACTCCGGTCTCCCACAGAGTCATCCCCATGTGGATTGCTTTTTCTCTATTGCAGTTCCCCTATCTTGATAAATCGGCTCTGTGTAGGCAGCCGGCAAGGTGAACCTGTTAGGCAATTACAGAAGGAATTTGGACTTCACTTCTTTTCATGTCTGTGTAGTAGGCCCCAAATCCAGCACATTTCAGAGGAAGGACTGCTCTTGACCAGCTGCTGTGAGATATTCTCTGGCCCTTTGGAATATCCAGCCTGATAAGATTGTCTTTGTATACCTGGGGCCTAGGGCCATACCAGATGGTTCATGCTGACAATGTGCCTTATGGTGAATGCCTGTTTTTGTATATCTGAGGCTGAGGGCCATGCTGTGAGTGTGGCCTTTTAGGGAGGCTGCAGACTGAGCAGCTAAGGCCAGTTCTGTGGGCAGTCCCTGTTTACATGACTGGTCTCCAATAAAAAAATCACTGGACACCGAGGCTGGGGTGAGCTTCCCTGTTTGTCAGTACTTTGTACATGTTGTCACCCACTGTTGCTGAGTGAATTAAACACTGTCTATGCAACTCCACTGGAAGAGGACAACTGGAAGCTCTGCACCTCATCTTTCGAAAACTCTGACCTATGCACTTTTCTCCTTTGCTGCTTCATCCTTATCCTTTTGCTGTAATAAACTATAACCATGAGTGTAACTGCTTTTCTGGGCCCTTTGAGTCTTTCTAGTGAATCATCAAACCCGAGGGTGGTCTTGGGGACCACTGGCATAACGTCTTACCCTTTCTCCTTCCCTTCACCTTCTTCCAACATACTAACATCTTCTTTTTCTTTTCTAATTTCCTTTCCTTCCCCAAATGCCAGTAAAGGGCAGGTGATAACTTCTTTTGGCTGGGCATCTTTCTGTCCATACCTCAATCCTTGCTAACAACTGTAAAAGGAGGCTGAGATGTGCCTGTATTCTTTCTATTCGTAGATCTCAAATCACTTGACAAACAGCATTTAATCCTCCAAATAGCAAAGGACCATATACTGTGATTCTTTCCACTGCACAAATGAGAAAACTGAGATCCAGGCATGACAGATTGTCCACGCTCTACAGAGCTGTCCACCGGCCAGGCTTAAGAATGACAAAACTGGCCTTACTGGTTATTGCTTCTGGTCCTCTACTCCTCAGCTCTTGTTAAGACCACCTGATTAAATCATGGCAGTATTGAGAAAAATGACTTTGAAAAGAGGCCAACTCCGGTGATTTCTGCTTCTCTCTGCTCCCTGGGGGACACATTCTCAGTCGGATGTTCTTCCCACCAATTTCATTAGCATTGAGTTACAAGGATAAAAATATCCCACCCCTGTCACTGACAAGTTATCTTCTGCATGGAACTTACCGAGTCATCTTTTCTTTGGCAATTTTATCAGTGACATGTTTGTTGCTGTCAGCAAGGCAAAGGCAGTGCAACTGATTCAGGGTGACCTGGGCTCTGTTCTGCTCCAAACATCAATAAAATTACCAGGTCTGCTTTGATTTCAGAATTTGTACTGTAGGTAATGATGATATATGAGCTCATGGAATAGATTCGATCCTCAGTGATAAGAACGGTTCTGGCAGCTAAGGATGGAAAAAAAATCATTTTGATCTACAATATAGACAGGTTTCTTCTGATACAGATGTCATCAGTGGAAAATGTAAATGAGCACCAAGATGCCATTTCTACCCAGAGAATCGGCCCATATTGTCAAGGGAGTGAAAGCCACAATGCAGCCAGAGAAGCTGAGAAGGGATGGGTAGTGGGGTGGGGAAAAAGTCGATTGGAGAAACCAAATTTCAAGTCAGCTGAATTCCGTTCACGCTCTATTATGCCCAGCCACTAGTGTCATGCTGAGGACACAATCACGTTCAAGCAAATGATTATCGTCTGCGCACCCAGGTAATCTGAAAAGACAATTACAGCCCAGGAAGGCAGCTTCTGCAGGGCAATCAGGATGTGACAGGGGCCAACTGACACAGCCTCCAGTTGAGAGTGTGAGGAATGGTCGGGCGCTAGTGGTAATTAAAAAGTACCAAGCACACTGAGGAGGGTGCCTGGGCTGGAGTTTCTGGGAAGGAACTCCTTCCCTGCCCCTGCTCCCTGTCAGCAGGAGCAGAACAGATTCTCCTGCTCTGTTGAACTGTTCTAAATAAGATTTTTTGTGTGCAACAAAATATATATAACATAACAGTTATCATTTTAACTATTGTTGAGTGTACAGTTCAGTGGCATTAAGTATATTCACATCATTGTGCCACCATCACCTTCATCACATCTCCAGAGTTTATTCTTCACTGCCCCCAATAGAAACTCTGTATCTATGACATAATAACTCCCCTTTCCACCCTCCCCTCAGTCCCTGAGAGCTGCTATTTTCTTTTCTGTCTCTATGAATTTTCTAGATGTAGCACAAGTAGAATTATATATTATTTGTCCTTTTGTGTGTGGCTCATCTCATTTAGCATGTTCTCTGGGTTCATCCATGTTGTGTAGCATGTATCAGAATTTCATTCTCTTTTTGAGGCTGAATAATATTCCATCATATGTATATGACACATCTTGTTTATCCGTTCATCCTTTGATGAATGTTGGGGTTGTGTTCAGCTTTTGGCTATTATGAATAATGCTGCTATGGGTGTATAAATTTGTTTATATTTTTACTTTGCATTATTTTGAATTTATACCCAGAATTGGAATTGCTGGGTGATACGGTAATTCTACGTTTAATTATTTTAGGAATTACCGTATAAATTAAAAAAAATTTTTTTTTTGAAACAAGGTTTTCCTTTGTCACCCAGGCTGGAATACAGTGGTATGATCATGGCTTACTGCAACTTCGACCTCCTGGGCTTAAGCAAGCCTCCCACCTCAGCCTCCCAAGTAACTGGTACTACAAGGATGTGCCACTGTGGACATCTAATTTCTAAAAAAAATTTTAGAGAAAGGGTCTCGCTATGTTACCAAACTCCTGAGCTCAAGCAATCCTCTTGCTTTGGCCTCCCAAGGTGCTTGGGGTTACAGGCATGAGCCACCAGGCCTAACCAATAAAAATGTTTAAATGTAGAAAAGCTCATCGTGTTTTAGAGACGCCCTTTTGTGGCAGGTTAAGCAACTATATCTATTTTAAAGGAAAAGTTACTATAGGAAGAAGCCAGGCTGCCACTCACAGAGTGATCCTGTATCTATAATATAATCCTTGGCTGTCAAACATTTTTAGAGCTCTATTCATGTACACACACTGCTAGGTGCTGGGGATACAGCAGTGAAAAATACAGGAGCCATCCCTGCCAAGGGAAACAGAGGGAAATAAGTTGGCATGTGAGGGAAGGGCAGCCAGGCTGAGGGACACCAAAGCTCAGCTGAGAAGTGAAGCCAAGAAATGCCAGCTGCTGTTTATCAAATGCTAATAGAAGTCAGAAGCTAGCTGTTTCTTAACAGTGTAATTTAATCTTCACAAGTATTATTATTACTCCATTTTACCGATGAGCAAACCACGAGGCTCAAAGAGGGAGCAAACCCAAGGATGTAAAAGATGACATGAATATCTTCATCTCATTGGTGTTAAGAGAGGCAGATGTCCAGCCGGGGAGGCAGGGGCTTCAGGCCATTGCTGAAAAGAGGTTCTCCCAACTTCATTTCACATCATGGTTCTATGATTTGTTGGGCCTCTCCATTTATGTGAGGAGATGTGAAAACACACCATGTGCTTGAATTTCCAGCCACTAACACATTTCTAGCAATGAATAAATTTGGAACTGGTTAAGAGGGGGGAAAAAAAAAGGATTACAAGCTCTTTTGAGAAATTCTTTGCTAAACTATAAGTTCCTCAAAGATAGGAACATCTGTAATCTAATACTTAATAACATCCCCTACATACTACATACAGTAGGAACTCCATACATCAATTCAATAAATGCTTTTTGAGCAATTATTGTATGTTCAAGACTGAAATGTGAGGATCATTGTTTTGGTTTTAGGGAGCATGCAGTTTGACTCATGGAGCAATAAGAGGAAACCATAAGACTACATGCAGTTAGGTGGTAATTTACGTAAAATTGGTACAAGCATCTGGATCCAACAGGAATGAAAATAGATGTCGTATATTGGGGGCTTACCTCATGCACTGAGTGACATAAGCTTTCTTATACACATAATCCCCTATATTACTTTCGCCAACCAACTGAAGCAGGGGTGTGTTGCATTTCCAGAGGAAACATGAGGCAGAGGTAGATTAAGCAACTTGTCCAGTGTCACACAAACAGCGAATGATTAAGGTAGAATTCCATCTCGAGGCTGTCTGATTCTAAGTCCATGCTCTTAACTACAAACGCTGGGTGTTAAAAATCACCTTTCATGAAATTCCCAAGCATAGGACAAGGCAGACGTCATGGCAGGGATGGGAGGGCGATGGCAAGTGACCGTGAAGAAAAGCGGGCACTGGCGAGCCCATGACAGGCACGCCACGATAACATAAGTTCAAAGCACGGGGAGGCCCCAATACCAAGAATTCGCACCTCCAAGCATGAGTTTGCTGCTTTATAGGAAATAGCAGAGCACCAACCCTCATTATTTATTTATTCTTAATAGAGTCTACTTTTTCTGAGACCTGAAAGTATAACCTTTAAGCACTCTGAGGCTCAGTGTCCTGCAGAAGAGCATAATAATACCTTTCCTGTTTACCTACCACAAGGCTTGAGAAGATGAAGGAGATTTTTTTGGGAAAAAAAAATCATGTACTTTAATCATAATAGCTAATATTTATTAACTACTTACTATGTTCTGACATTGTGCCTGGTTCTTTACATAAGTTGTATAATTCTCAAAACAAGCCTATGAAATTAATATCATCTTATAGGAGAGGAAACTAAAGCTCAGAGAGGTGAAGTGACTTAGACAAGGTTACACAGTAAACAAATAGCAACTGGGGTTCAAACTGAGCTATGTACAACTCCAAAGCCTATGGATTTACCTTCTTTACTGTATTCAAATACATTAAGGCTTATTGGGCCAGGCTCGATGGCTCACACCTGTAATACCAGCACTCTGGGAGGCTGAGGCAGGAGAATCGCTTGAACCTGGGAGGCAGAGGTTTCAGTGAGCTGAGATCACACCACTGCACTTCAGCCTGAGCAACAGAGTGAAACTCCATCTCAGAAAAAAAGAATACATTAAGACTTATGTATTCATGTTCATTAGATAGCAGCAGGTGAACCATATGATTAAATTCATTTTTTATTTTTATTATCAATTGATTTATTTTTATTTTTTTTTTTTTTGAGGAGACAGGGTCTTGCTATTTTGCTCAGGCTGGTCTTGAACTCCTGGTCTCAAGCAATCCTCCCACTTTGGCCTCCCAAAAATGCTAGAATTACAGGTGTGCACCACTGCACCCAGCCCCAGGTTTACTTTTCAATGATCACCTAAAATGCATTACAGAAGTCACTGAACAGTTCTTATTTGATACACGGTATCAGGGAAAACAAATGTTCAAAAACGTTCATGCCTGTATGCACAGATACTAATAGGAAACACATCTATCCCAGTTAATGTCTTAGTTTTTTTCAGTGCTTGTTCTGCGTGTAAGCAACTTCCCTATGCCAATAAATCTTATATTTGTCTCCTTATACCATACCCAGTTCTTCGGGAAATATAAAATGTGAACAGATAATTCCAATACAAGTTACTACACTGAAGCCACTAAGAGAATGTTACAAAGTATTATAGATATGAAAGGATGCAATAGGAAGCAAGAAACAAAGAAAAACAGACATGTAGATACAAAATTCCTGGCACTCTCTACCGTAAAATTTCAGCTGTTATTAAATATGCATAAGAGAAATCTTTATTGGTTCTTTGGAAGTTCCTAATTGCTACAGAACTCTTAGCAGGCTACTCCCTTGCTGCCCTTTTACTTTGCTGGAAACATATTTCAAATGCTACCTACCATAATAAAAATATCTTAAACTGTTTGCTTTCTGCTGGTATCAGAAAGAACATTCATTCCCTGAAAATTTTTTGCATAAAGCAAAAATGTCTTCTGCTCCCTAAAGCTCTAATCTAGCCCTGGCTATAAGTGACTCTGTAGGAGTTGGAGTAAAAACCGTTCTAACCCACTCTGGTATGTACATTAATACAAATTTTGTGCCATTTCTCCCTGATGGTTGTTTGTCATTAGGGAAAGGTTTTTGTATGGAATTTTATTTACCTCTATATGTGACAAGCCCCTTCCCCTCCAACTTGGCGAAACCACTCACTGGCTTTTGCTTCAGGAATAGCTAACAGTGAGGAAAATGGCCTACACTTGGGCAGTTGACCTCACCATTAGACCAAATCTCAGTAGCATTCAGTAACGATTTCTAGAACTGAGATACAAGGCAAAATTCAAGGAACAAAACTCCTTGACTACTTAATTTGTACCAGCAACAGAAATGACTTCATACTGACAAATTGACTTGGGATATCTTACATGTTCCTCTGCTTCAGTGCAAAATTCCCACAGGTAGGAACTTAGAGGCCTTACTCGTAAAGGTAGGACAGTTTCAGGGACTAAATGCTAAGCTCAGTTTTACAGGAGGATATAGAACTCTGTGTAACAGAAATATAAAGACATACAAGTAGAGAGCATTGCTTATGCAAATCACACCCTGAATTTAGGTAACAGTACACATTATCTAAATATTTCACTTTTCTTCCAGCCTTTCAGGAACATGGCAGTCCTGCACTTCCACGATCCATTGAATTTAGGGTTGCCATTTGACTTGCTTTGGCCAATGAACAATGACTGGAAGTCACTTAAGAATGAGGAAAGGTGATTTCCAAAAGACATGCTGTATGGGCACAAATGTATATGTTCTCTGAAACATCAGAGTGCTTCTAAAAAGCCATCTGTCATCATGTCTCACTCCCACACAGAAGTATTCCCTAGTACATTTTGAGATTATAGAATGTTATTAGAGCTAATTTCCTACTTGTCCTCATAAAATTATTTGGAGCTTTCATCTTCTGCTTTGTCAGTAATTTCAAAGAACAATGCCTTATAATAATTACCTGCAACTATCAGTTGTGTATTCCATGTGTATTCACATTTAAATGATCAGGAAGTACTTATATTTGAAAATCTAGCTTTCCAAGATTGAAAAGTTAAATACGTCACAATTATCCATCTTCCATCATGTATCTGTAATGATTTCAAAAATGGGTTTCATAATCCCTTTTAAGATAGAAAAAAAGTAAGTATTTAATAAAAAAGTTTGCTGACATTGCAGTTATTACATTTAACAGCTTGGGCATATTCATTTGCCAAGGAATGAGATGAAGAGCTTGAAAAGGCCTATAATAAAGTCACAGTTTGATTTGTGTGGAGGATGATATCTCTGCTCTGTCTTAATTTAGTTCATTAATATGCCCAGATAGTAAAAAGTTTGCAATTAAACATGATAAAAACACAAACAGTGCCATCTTTTGGACAATGCTTAAACTTGATGCATATATATGGACACATATACCTGTGTCAGGCTATGTATTCAATACCCACAAGAATTCATCACAGATGCCAGTAAGATTTTGTTTTCATCATTAATAAATCTCCAGAGCATTAAAGCTTTTATTGACATTATAGGAATGCAAGCCACCATGCTTAACTTGCACCTGTTCAACTTACCTGGAATAGCATGCTGAGATTGGCTTTTTAATGTGGAAATGCCATTGTGACCATGTGTTTTTTTGGTTCTTGGAGCACCTGAAGAAGTTTTTCCTTCATTTAAGTTTCTTTCTAAACCTAGGATGAGCTGTTTGTGCTTCTGGGGTCATGGCTTTGCTCTCACTGTGAAGGTTTCATCCAAGCCTCTCCAAAAATAAAAAAGCAAAAGAAAGAAAATAAACCTACAATGAAATTTTTCTGGCTCAGGTGTCAGGTTTTGAAAAACAGGTGGATAGATGTCATGTATAAAAATAGAAATCCTATTCTATGTTGCTTATAACTGTTATTCATAACTGAAGTGAGAGAATAGACCAGAAAACCCTGTTTCTCCAAAACTCATTTTCTATTGAATAGTGCAGATCAGTTCAGTATGGGGCAATCTGAAAAGATGACCTGCACATCAAGATGCCAGTATTTTAGAAGAGGAATTCCAAATTGTCATTCTAGTCAAGCATTTAATAGCCATCTAGCATTATACTAGCGACTCCACATGAAGCAGTCCTATGGCCCCTAAAATGATTGGGACAGTTATTGCTTGAAGACTTTGTAGGAAGAAAAATGTTTCAAAGGATGATTTTAAAGGAGTGTGGAATATAAAAGTAAGATGGAGGTAATTTTGTTGATGATGATAGCTACATTTACTGGACATTTACCATGTGCTAGGTACTATTTAAATATTGTAAATGAATAAACTCATTTAACTCTCATGACAATTTAGTGAAGTAGGTTCTATTATAGTCATCATTTCACCAAAGGAGAAACTGAGACAGAGAGGGGATTGGCAATTTGTCCAATGTCACATAGTCAGTCAGGGAACACTTACTAGAAAATCTCATCTCAAAGAAAACTGAAAAAAATAGAGATTTACCGTGATGAAGTCGTAATGGACCAAGGCTAGATCAGAGCATGAGAATCTGATTCATTCACTCATTCATTCAACAAACACACAATTACTTCAGCATCTATCCTATGCCACGTACCATTGTCATGGCAAAGGATTAAACAAAACAAACTCCCTGGCATTGTACAGCTTGCCTTAGAGTGGGGCAGATACTACACAGAAACATACTATAATGTCTTGAGGTGGTTAAGAAAGCAGAATAGAGTCAATGAATGCTTGGGGACACTGTACTAGGCTCAAATGACTGCGATATGAAATAATTGATACCTGCCCCCCAAAACATGTTGAGCCTGATGAGGAAGACTCTGTGGCTTGTGCTATGGGAGAGGAGAGCACAGGCCTCTTAAAAGCATGTAGGCTTCCCCAGCTAAACTGGCAATGAGGGTTTCAAAGAAGGCTTCTCAGAGATGGAGATGTCTCCACTGAGAATTATAGAATAATAGAATGAACTAGACAGGGAATGTGGGGACATCCAGGACAGAATAAACACAAAATACACAATTTGAGAGTTGGGCAAGCTCTGGTAACTGAAGGAAGCTCTAAGATGTAATGGGATCTTAGAATAAGTGCAGGAGAGTGGTTGAAAATAGGAGGGTCTGCAGATTTGAGCAGAGGCCAGATCACACCGAGCCTCGCATGTCCTGAGATGAAGTAGGTGCTCACTAATTCTGAGGGCTGAGAGTAGACACGGAGGGGTGGTAATGGGAAATGATGAGACAATTCCATTTTCTGCAGAGAGCACTCCAACAACGAGACTCATGGGCTGGAGGGGACAAGGTAAAGCCAGGAGGATAAGCACAGAGCCCATCACAGCAGTCTAGGGGAGAGAGGAGGGGTTGGAGAAGAGGTGCCCCATCTGCAAGACTCTTAGAAGAAAGGTGCTGGTTTATTGGATTTGCAGGAGGAATGGGAAGAAAGGGAGACAGGAAGATGTATAGGTGGCAGGCATGGGTGACTGGGATGGCCATAGTGTCATTCAAAAGAAAACAGGATACAAAAGGAGGGGCAGAGTTAGATGTTGGAGGGCCTGAAGCTTGCTAGACATTTCTGCCATCCCAAACATCACTGTTTCTCCATCACACATGCCATCAGCTCTGTCTTCTCTGGGTGTTTGAAAACGCCATGGTCCTTACCTGTTTTCCCACATCTTCTGTGGCCTCTTCCTGAGTTTTCCTCTGGACAATCCCTCCTCATATCTCAGGTCTAGACTCCAGTGTCACTCACTTCCTGACCTCCAGGGCCCCAGGCAGGGTGGGGCACCTTCATGTGCTCCCGTAGCAGTGATTCTCCCTCTCAGCAGTAACAGTTTCTTTTCATTTGTCTCTTTGCAAAACTAAATAATAAACTCAGCCCAGATTCTCCGCTACACAGCTCCTGCCTCGGTACGTCCTCCAGCAATACTTGGACATCTGTATGAATGAGTGTCCAGTAAATCCCTAGATATATGGGCACCAGGCTCTAAAGAAGGATCTGAAATTAGAGGTATGGATTTCAGAGATGATGTGAGAGATGGGAAGGTTCTTCTTCAAAGTTTATATCTTAGACTACATTAAAATGAGTTACAATCTCTTGCCGTATGGCCATTATCCGCTATTTACATAAGCATATACCCATGTATATATATTATCTAAATCAGCTATGTCTTAAATCAGCGACCTTGACTTGATCCAGCATGTCTGAACAGAACAGGGCAAGCTTCAAACCCTGATGCATGCCATTCTTTATTAGAAACCCTCCTGACTTTCTCCTGACTAGCTTCCTTACCGAGAACCACCTCAGTCGGGAGACCCCCACCCAGGTGGCACTGAAGGTATTTGAGAGGCAGACACCCAGATAGCACAACAGAGTGGATCTATCCTGGGACCAACAGCCTGACAGCCTGTGGGGCTGACAGCGTTCCATGCTGAAGGTCCCAAGCAGAGATTCATCCATATATTTATTTGCTCTTTGACAGGTGATTCTTATTAAAACACAGGTGTTCTACATATACACATAACTCAGGAATACACCAGGTAGGCAGCTGTTACCTTACCACTAATTACAAACTAAAACTGTCTTCCACATGGAAACCATGGGGGCAGGGTAAACTTAATGTTTCTCAACACTTCCTCTTCTTTCTTATTTTCTTTCCCCCTTATCTATTCAGGAAATTTCCAAGTTTCTTAGCCAATCAGGTCAAGCATAGAATGTGAGGTCTTGTTCCAGCCACTGAAAACTGGGCAGAGCAGTACGGCGACTGCATCAGGTTATGAAAGTCGTAAATGTCCCTGTCTCCGTTGTTCAGGTGTCTTCTCATGGCAGGACTGCCAGTGAGTTGCACCCTTCCTGTAGGAAGTAAACTAGCCTTGCTGAGTGATCCATTGTCTTGGTGTGGATTTTCCCACGTTATAAACCCGTTTCCAACAAATTGGGCATGATCAGCTGGTGGAAGCAATTTCCCTTCAATTGATTACCCCACAGCCCTAGGAGAAAAAGTGGTTGGTTTTTTTCCCAACATTATCCTGAAGGGCAGTGCTAAAAAGCAAAAACAAACAAACAAAAACTCACTTATTTATTATGCTCAAAATACCTTACATGTATCTTCTTTTGATGCCTTCTATCTTCCCAGGAAAGCAGGTGGTGGTGTGCACATATTTTCCTTTTTTTCTTCCTCTCGCTATTGATCTCCTTTTCTGATCAAATAAAAGACTTTTCACACTAACAGCAAAGACAACATAGACACAAAGAAATGATACACAAACAAGAAGATCTCTCTCCTCAGTTTCAGTTATTGACTTTTCTTTAAAAATGAAGGTAAAAAAACAATCTCCTTTTTCCCACTCCCCTTCCAAATCTTCTCCCATCTCTGGGGACCGTCATATTTTCTAAGTCTCACATTTCTCTGTGTCCTGCTTAACCTAAGTTTCTCTTTTGAAATGGTCACTCCTCTCTAGGTTGCCGCCACCTGAGCCTGAAACCTTTTCTGTTTGTGGAACAGGACTTAGCACCAAACATCATGGCATCATTTTCCTATGAGGTTCCTCCACCAAGGTGAAGAGAGGCATCTTAGCTGGATGGGGTTAATGGAAATCCTGTTTCTGAGCACAACTTGTGTTCACTGCCTGATCAAGATACAACTTAGTATGCTAATGAATGCTAATTAGGGTGGGCTATGGTGTGTCCATCTGTCACATCAGTTTATGTCACTGGAGCCCTCTGCGGGAAGGAGTTACACTTTCCTACTCCTGTGAAGATTATTTAAATTGAATGTAGAATAAGGAGATTTGGGCCTCAGTTCGAATCTCTGTAATTATCATTATTCACATTTATTTTGTGACTTTTTCTATACCCCTTGAGATGGCTGAGCATCTCAGAAAACATGAAAAATGATAGTGAGACCAATTAATAAGCATTAAACAAATGCACAAAGGGAGCATATATTCTTGCACAAATGTAGAATTAAGTACCTGAGAGACTTTCTGAAATGTGTGGTTGTAGACGCTCTGAATTGCTTCTGAATTGCTGGATGTAATTTTAAAGTGGAATGAAAGCATGATTCTTGGTTGAATGGCGTATGACTTTCAAAAGTCTTTGAAAAAATTATTGTAATAGAAATCTTGAGATTTGTGTGTTAGAAGGTTTTTGTTAAAGAGTGTTAAAGGGGAGGCTTTTATTTTGAGTGTAGATGTGTATCTCATCCAGTGCCTGGAGGATTGATTTCAATGCAGGCTGAAATGATTTACCTGTTCTCCAGAATGTTAAAATGAGTCTCTCCTTGGTTTGGATACTAAAGTATGAGGCTGACTCTCCCCATATGTGGAATTTCAACATTCTTGGACACTCCTTTTTAACTTTAACTAGAAAGGATATAACAGGAAGAGGACTTATTGAAGCAATTGCACTGAAAAGAACTATTATTATTCTGATTCTGTAACACACCCACTCCCCACATCTGAAAGAGTGCTAATTCCCTTAGATCAAGCCTGGTTGGAGGACTTTCTCCAAACAACTGAAGTAGTATTAATTATAAGGATGAGTACCTGACCTTTCTTGGAAAGCTCAAGTTGCCTGTGACAACAGGATAGTGGTGGCTGCATTGCTGTGGCCAGTACCATCAGAGCTTAAAGGACAAAGCCTTTTTGAGTGTTTCCTGTGGAATAGACCTGGGCCAGGCAGGAGACAGGGTCATTGTGAGGGTTATTAATAGCAATCTTGGTTTAAGGACAGTTATCATAGTAGACCAAATAAATTTTAATTTGTAGACAAGTTTGCTATAAACTCCTCAGCCCAATGTCCACCTTTTGGAAATCCAAGCTCTTTTTTTATACCTATGGATGATGTATAAACATGGATTCCATTGATTATACATATGGAAATCCCAGTGAGTGATTTCCCAAAGCCATAAGTGGTAAGATTTAGAAACTAAAACATCCAGCAGAATTACAGCTAGAATCTTCGAGTGAGCTACTAGCCTGCAAATGCAGATGAAATCTAGATAGACACATGGCATTTACAAATTTGCAACAACCACCTCTTTGTGTGCACAGGTATACTTGGATATACTTTAGCAAAAGGCAGGTCCTGAGCACAGTCCAACAGAGTCAAGTGTACAAAGATGGCACTAATTTAGCATTGGCTCAGGATGTGTTTTATATTGTTTTGGAAATGGACATGAGGGATTCACTTTGACTCCATATTTACAATGAGTGGGGAAGGAACACCAGTGGCTAGGTCTATACTTTTGGACTTGGATATCTGACCTAAGTGGCATGAGATGGAAGATGGGGAACTGTGACTCCTTGTTCTATGTAGGAGCCTTTCCTAGGCCTTTCATTTCTGCCACAACAAAACTGCATTACATCCCACAAGAGGACACATTTCACGATTGCCTGTCACTCAGAAGGAGCCAGAAAGGCAAAACCAACAAAGCCTCACCAACCACTTTAAACACCCGGATCTTGGAATAATAGGTTTCCAAATAATAGGCTTCCAATAATCATATTTTAACCTCTGCACACAGAGACATTCACTGTGTTTTGCATGTTTACAACCATCTGAATCAATCTCTTGGAGATATCCAAAGACTTAAAATGTAAGCATTGATTCCTTTGGTCATTTCTTTTCTATATTTTTATACTTTTTCATTTTGTATGAAAATCTTTAGATTCAAAACACAGATTATCTAACCCTTCAACTCATTCTTCTGTTCTCCAATAAATACCAGGGAAGCTTTCAGAGATATGGTGAAGAAATCTGACTTTCCAAATTAGAACACCCCTTCATTCATAGGCAACAAGACTTCTAGGAAAAGCTAGATGCTGCTTTTTAAAATCCTAACTATTAACTGTGGAAGGATTTTGAAGTTAAATAAATGACAAGATAAGTGCTTCTCTTATCTAGCGAGCAGGTTCAGGGCTTCGCTGGGTCATGCAGGCATTCTCTTGCATTTTATGAGTGTTTTCATTTTGAAAACTTGATACCTCATTACTAAAAATTCTACTCCTTGGAAGGAGGGGCTTAGGCAGATACTGTTCTAAAGCTACAGCATTTCTGTTAGACAGGAGAAGTAAACTCAAGATTTCTCTTGTACAACATGGAAACTGTAGTTAATAACAATGTATTGTACACTTGAAAACTGCTAAGAGAATAGATTTTAAGTGTTCTGACTGCAAATAACCAATAAATATGTGAGGTAAGGCATATATTAATTAGCTTGATTTACCCATTCCACAATGTGCATTACTAAATTAATAAAAATAATTATTAATGGATTGTTCACCTCCTTTTTCTCTTTCCCTGAGTTTTCCTCCTTTTCATTGGCCATTGCTTTATTATCTCCTCCATACAATTATTAAATTTCTCTCCTGTCACTTTCTCCACTCCAAGACACTGTTTTGGGGGAGAATGGCAGGACTTCTCCACTCTACCTTTACTTCTCTTCAGGGGCTTTTTGGCTCATGTTCTCACCCAGAGGCACAGAGGCAGAAGGATAAACACCCAAGGTGCGCACTCTTTGACCCACTTCTCATTGTGCTGTTCTCTAGGCAGTGACCACATCAACCTGTATTTAAATTTTTGCAAAACCAGGCCAGGTCCCACGTTGTCACACACCTTAACAGACACCCTGAGTCGGCTTTTGTGTTGTGCTAGCCCCTAGTTTGTTTCTTGTCTCTTTTAAATCAACAGAAAACCATGCAAATGGGAAGGTGCTTGCCTGGCACATGATTTATGACTCAGTCTTTGCAGGATCTGTATATTTCATTTGAATATTTGCAATCACATGCAAGTTGCACCCGGGTGCTCTGCATTTTGAAGGCAGGAATCTTTACTGCACTAACTAAGACATATTATTCACTACTCTAGAGGTAACAAAAGGATTGATTTATCCAGGTATGTACTGCTCACCCAGCAGCTGTTGGATTCAGAATCACTGGCTTAGACCATCAGAATTAAAGAACAAATTTCAAAATAAATTTTTATTGTTTACATCTACAGCCTGGCTGCATATACCTTGTGAAATGTTCTTTTTACCTAAATGTTTCTTTAAACCTCTCCTTAGTAAATACAGTTATGAAAGCAAGTGCTTCAGGAGATTTTCCAGTGACGATAGCCACTGACCTTGTGATGCTGAGGTGGACTTTCAACTTCATCTGATTTATGTCAGCAACAAGCTGGTCACCAAAATGAGTCAGAACACTTGAATCATCAAAGGTCTCCTAATCCTGAAGGGGCAAACAATTTAGAAACAGAAAATGGGTGCTCATCCATTCTGCCGAGTATTGACAGGGGCCTAGTCCAGTGTTCTCTTCCACACTTTAGGGAAATAGCCTGCTGCATGGCAAGAGTGACATCTTGCAGTGAAACCACCATAATAACTGATGTTTAATTCCTGCAGACCAAGGTATTCAACAAGGTCTTTAAACAATGGCTGTTGTGTAGATAAACCCTCATAAAGATGCTTATCTAACTTTCCTAGTGGTCATGAGTTTTTCAAGAAAGTCTGAAGTGTGATCAGCTGCTTATGCCTTTCAGCTAAAATCTTACTACTTAAGGTATGCTTCCTAGAGGGCAGGTTTTGGGGATCTGCCATCTTAAGGCTGCCCAAGACATCACTTTCATTGGTGAGTTCCTATTAAATATTCCTTTTTGAGAAACTGGAGTTGTCAGCCTCTTTCTTCAGCTTCTCGGCTCCCTTGGCATTTGGGAGTAGGTTTTCATAGACCTGCTCACTGTGAAACACACACAGTAAGACAGAGCTTTTGTGAAGCATTCCCCAGGTCCTAGACATTCCTGGCTACAAATGTTGATTGGCTCTTGTCTCCTGATCATTCAGCTTATGTATCTCTTCCAAAGTATCCTTCAGATGACCATGGTTATTGTGTCCATTTAACAGGAGAAAATGAGACTAAGAGAGGAAGTCACTTTCAGCAATTTTGTGGCAAATATGAAATGAAATGTTCAGAACTCTGCTTATCCCAAACCATTTTCAGCTTGCAGTGAATCAAGTTGCCTCCCATGACTTGTACCAAAAAAAAACTGAACTGTCTGATGTGATTGCCTTCAGTGACTTTTCAACCAGTCTGATAATCTCAACCCCAACGTCACCTGCTCTCATCTTTTAGCTAGAAGTAAGGCATGTTTCCTAGTGGGCTTTGGTGTGCGATGCCTTGGATAATTTCTGTGCCACATTTGCCCACTGTGTGACCTTGGACACATTATCAGGTTGAACCAGGTGAGATATAAGATTGCCATATCTGTGGGTCAAAACCAGTCAAACATTAGCAATTTTATATGATTCAGCTTTAATTTCTCTAAAATTTAGTTTCTTCCTCCGGGGAAAAGAGACAAGCTAAAAGAACTTACTTTTTGGATTCTCCATGAAAATCAAATGAGATAATACCTGTCAAATCATAGCATAGTACTTGGCATAGGAGAAGTGCAGCTGCTTTTATCATTCCCAGTGGGGGCGTCAATTAGGAGTCATAATTTTTGATGTGGCTCACTTCAGCTGAGTCTGCTGAAGCTGTCATTGCAGTAAGATTTTGGTGTTCTGATGTAGTGTGCTATTTTTCCTTTTTTTATTTTTCAAAGTTCTTAGTATCCTAAAAAAAGATTTTTTTTTTTTCTGTAGAGATTAGTGTCTCACTGCGGTGTCCAGGTTGGTCTCAATTTCCTGGACTCAAGTGATCCTCCTGCCTTGGCTTCCCAAAGTGTTGAGATTGGAGGTATGAGCCACTGTGCCCAGCTATTATGCTATTTTTCAACACAAAAATAGTCATTTGTAATGTTTGTAACATGCTGAAACCCTTAAATCTGAATTAAAAGCTGTACCTAGAGAGTTAAAATTTCAAATCAAACAAAGGTCATTTAGAAAGCATTCTCACTATATTTCTCTCTTTTAAAATCTTTCAGAAATAACTCGGTGTTTTTGGAATTTCCATGTATTGGGTTCGTGGTGAGGTTGAGACTTTTTGTATGTTTTAATTGGTCATTTGTATTTGCAACCAGAGCTTTTGGGACCCAAATATCTACCTGCAGAAAGAGGGGAAGGGAGAGAGTCTGAGGTTCTTCCACAGACATCCTGGAGAGCAACTGTTTTCCTTCCCTCCGGGCCACATTCCCTCTGCTTCTCTCCATCCTACCCTAGTCTGGGTTCCCGAGAGGCCGGCACGTCTGCCGGGGACTCTTGGCCAGCAAGAGGGTCCTAACCTGAATAGGGGAGTGCGCAGAAGAAAAGGTAGACAGAAAGCGGGGTCTGGAGGGCTGAATAAGCAAGACTTGAACAG
>CAUYQU010054962.1:0-72346 GCA_963574635.1 Cheracebus regulus
GATCGCAGCTCCTCATCAGCAAGAGAACAAGGCTTGACGGAGGATGAGTGTGATGAACTCACAGAATCAGGCTTCAGAAGGTGGATAATAAGAAACTTCTGTGAGCTAAAAGAACATATTCTAACCCAATGAAAGAAACTAAGAACCTTGAAAGAAGATTTAATGAAATGCTAACGAGAATGGACAACTTAGAGAAGAAGAATTTTAATCTACAAAGCTTAATTACCCCCCTGCTTCCTGACACATAGGTGCCCCTTAGCCATCATATGCACAGGAGCGATTTGTCCTGTCCCTCTTTCTCTCAGTCTTCAGGATTTCCTCTTACACTTCCTCTGGGTCCTCTTGTCCCTATCCTTTCAGCTCAGGTGCTGAACTTTCTTCCCTTTTCAAGAAGAAAGTCGTCACAACCTTTGACAACGTGTCTAGTGTATCTTCCCTTTCTCTGTCTGACACCAACGAGGTGCTGTCTTTGTCCCAGTACCTCCCCATGCTCAGACAGATGTGAACACCAGAGGCAGAGCCATGGAAAAATGTCCTACCAGCAGAGAAGTATTTAAATACATGTAAACTAGTTGCAGTACATATTGGCTGAATATCAGCCCTGTTCTTACCAAAATTGGATACAAAATTGTTTCTACTCATGTGGAATCTATTCTATTCCTTCTTTTTCCTTTTGCTACTCCTCTTTTACTAAAGCTTAGCTTCCTAAGAGTATATCACTCATTTAATTTCTTTTTCTAGAAACTGATGTGGTTTGATACCATGCAATCTGCTATGGACTGAATGTTTGTTCCTTCCCAACCCCAAATTCATAGGTTGAAATCCTAAACCACAAGGGGATGGCATAGGAGGTGGTACCTTTGAGAGGTGATTAGGTCATGAGGGTGGAGCCCTCATGAATGGGATTAGTGATTTTTATAAAAGGGACCGCAGAGAGCTCCTTCATCCCTTCTGCCATATGAAGACACAGGCAAAAGATAGCTGTCTATGAACAAGGAAGCAGGCCCTCACCAGATGCTGAATTTGCTGCCACCTTGATCCTGGACTTCCCAGTCAACAGAATTGTGACAAATAAATATTTTTTGTTTGTAAGCCCCCCAACCTGTGTATTCTGTTATCTTAGACCAAATAGACTAAGGCACAATTCTTGGATTTCTATCAAGCAGAGTTGTCCTGATGAACTGGGGTGGGGAGAATTAGAGACACGTGGCCCAGTGAGGCTCAGGACTTCACCACAGAGTCATGTGGCTGTGTCAGGATCTGGTGTTGATTTATCCTTTCCTTAGTCCTGCTAAGCATTGCCCTGTTGATGCTAAGTATCCTTTCCCTACTCCTGCTAAGCATTGCCCTGATGCCTTCTATGGAAACCTACAGATTTCTTGGTGAAAATAAGAAATGTGGGCCCACAGTGATGAGTTTGGACTTTTTGTGACAGTCCCATGTGTAACCAACCCTGAGGAAGATTTCAAATCTCAAAATGTTAGGCCTTCTAGAACATGGCTACAGTTTATAATAACAGTCATGAAGAATGTTTAAAATTCAATCTTTTGAGAAATATTGTACATGTACAACTAGGTCTCAGATCTTCATTTCCAAACTCAGCTTAGCAGCAAAGGTGCTAAAGCCCAGATAACCAAAAGCAGAGTATCTACCTGTTCAAAAGAGCAAAACGTGTTAAAATAATGAAACATAACTGAATTTTATTCTATTCAAGGCTACTCTTTCTGAAGCCATATGTGAGCTCTGTTTTAGTAACTATGCCAAATGCCCAATCCAGGAAGTGCCCAAATCTATCCAACTGATGTATTGAACAGTTTCAATATTTAATGTCAGATTTGGGTTTAGAAAAAAGGAATGAACTGCAACTAGATAGATTAATATCAGGCCAGCCAAGATAGATGTGGAGAGGGTGGTCATTTGTGTGATATAATTGCAGTGAACCAGGAAGAGCCATTCTGGGCAAAAACGTATTCATCTGACCCGGTCCCAGACACCCCTCAGGTTTTATACTATAGCAAACTGCATTGCACAATGCAGAGTCATTCTTTGGGAGCCCTCTCTGTGTTCCCTTCTTTATAAATTATAAATATACCTACTGTCCAATATAATTCATTAAAAGAAAAGCCCTACCTGTCAATTTCTTCATCTGAATATATGAGAGAGAAAGAGAGAGAGAGCTGTGAAAAAATATGCATCAAACTTTTATCATCATTTACTCTAGGAAGTAGGATAAGAAGGAGTATAAGAATGAGAAAAAGGCAGGCGTCTCTTTATTGGATTTGTTTAAACTTTACTCCAACAAATATGCATTACTTTTGTAATTTTGACAAAATAAATCCAAAAAGAGAAAATTGTTGCTCACATTTCTGTAGTGTTAATGGCTTATTCAAATGCACAAACTTTGCCTTGACTAACGAGATTTTTATTTGCTGCTCCTTTGAGCCAGTCCTAAAAATTGTAGATTTCAACTCTATTCTGTAACAAAATGTCATAAACTACCAAAGCTGAAAGTCCCACTGGGGCAAACTCTGAATATTGGAGAAAAGGAAATGAGATGATAAGTCACTTGTTTATAATACATTCTCATTCACTCAGCAAACATTCTTGAGTGCCTATATATTTAACTAAAAATTAAAAGTATGTTGGAGTTAAACAACTATGATTTTTACACATATCTACCCACAAAGAACTTATCATCAAGTTCAAATTTACTGCATACCAATGACCGGCACAATTCTAAATATGTATTTACTCATATGTTTTAGATGACAATCTGTAGTCCCATTTTATGAATAAGGAAGTTGAGGCTCCAAGGAGTTAACTCTTACGTCCAAAGTCATACAACTGACAAGTATTGCTGGTATACTCGAACTCAGATATTCTGCCTTCCAGTCCAGAAGTCCTGGTCAGTTTTGTACCAGGCATTCTTCTCTTGAAACTTATTCTAGGAGACCAGAGACAATCAGAAGTGAAACCATTTTTTTGTTTTTTGGTTTTTTTCTAAATTTCTTGTCCAATTATTTTTTCTAAATCACAACAATCAATATACCAATTTGAGGCTTGTTTCCATCCTCAGTTTTAAATACTCTGTTGAATAGCTCAGAACCATTTCCTTGATCAAAAGCTGATATTCACTTGGCAAGCCCTATTACTTAAATCATCTCTCATAAAATTTTTTTTTAAAAAAAAAGCTCATTAGAGGGGATTTTCAATATTCTCCGATTTCTAATTAAAACAAGAATTAAAAATCATAAAACTGATTAAAGTTTATGTGGAAGAAAATAACTTAACCTTTGGACTACTGGTATTTATTATTCTTAGTGACCTCTCAAACTAAATAATTCCAGCTGAAAATAAGGCTCTGATAAAATAAGCGTATTTGGATTGCTTTTCATGCTTTCTCACAAATCTTTCTAAGGACCTTGAACATTCTGTGGATAGAGGATATCGTGACTTATAAAAAAGGTTAGAATAAAAGATATTTTATTGAACCTAGAATGTAAAAATGTATCTTCTATTTTAGAATTATAACTTCCCTATAATTTAATTTTATAGAGATGCTATGAATTGGTGTATGTTTCCCAAAATTTACATATTGAAGTCCCGATCTATATTTGGACATAGGTCCTATAAGGAGGTAATTAAGGTTAGATGAGGTCATAAAAGTAGGGGCCTTGATAAAATGGGAAGAAGAGACTTATATTAAGAGACAATAAAGAACGTTCTCTCTCTTTCCCCACACACAAAGAAGAAGTCACATGAGCACCCAGCAAGATGGCAGCTACCTGCAAGCCAAGAGAAGCAGCCTCAGAATAAAAGCTATCTTGCTGGCACCTTGACCTTGGACTTTCCAGCTTTCAGAACTGTGAAAAAAATACATCTCTGTTGTTTTAGCCACACAGTCTGCGGTATATTGTTACAACAGCCAAGCAGACTATTACGAGGAATATGGCTTCATTTATATGAATAGGTGATTTTGAACAAAAATAGCTTTGAGTAGATAAATTTAAGGTTGCTAATTTGGAAATAAAGCTTTGCTCCAACTTATAAATGGTAATAAGAATCATAGTACAAACTGCAACAAAAATTATGCAGCTACCGTCACTTCTTTGAACATTAGTTAGGGTATAGAATTTATAGTGATATCCCCAGCCACGTTTCTTAAACTCAAAGAAACAAGTGTAGCTGACTGTCAACCTGGCCTTCCTTTCTACAACATAAGGGCTTCCCAATTGAACTCAGTTTACTAAGCAAAAGCATCTATTTCCCTTTCTTCAAAAATATTGGTGTTAAAAGAATTACATGAGGAAAGAGGAAAATTAGTATACTTTCCAGGGAAGTGTTTACATTATAACTGAATTTTGTATGAAAAGGGAGAACACACACTCAGCCACGGGCAAACATTTTCTCTATTTTCCCTTGTGGGCAAACATCAAGGCCCACTTTCCTGCCAGTTCTCTAGGCAATTTCAGAATTCATTTCTATGTGGCAGTTTGGGCAGCCCTTTTCAGTGACCGGAGTTGGCATGCAAAATAGAATTTAATTGCTGTGCCTGAGTATAACTTGCCTTGCCGTTTCCTTACAGAGCCACAGACCCAGGTACAGGGGAAACTGCACTGAAGCTAAGATAAATTAGGCTAAAAGCAAGAAAGATTTAAAACCACCAGCTCTCATATTACTATATTTAGGAGATGAGAAATATTAATAATTCAGTACATATTGTGTGATCTAATAATTGCTTATATAATATTTATCCTTGGAATGGCTGTGGGCCAACACTACAGGTTGGCTGATGCAACTTGCACTTTCAGTACCCTTCTCCTTTGCCTGACTGTTCTACAGGACTTGAAAGGTGGAAACAGGTTTATTCAGTTTCTTTTTTAGCTAGGTGTGGGCATATAACATAGGTCTGGGATATAAGCAGAAATCTGCTGAAGCAACCTGTTCTGTCTGGAATGCAGTCACAAAGCCTAGAGATGTGGCATCTTCCAGTGCCCAGAGAGCAACATACATAAGCATAAGAGCCGAGACACTAGGAATGTGGCATAGAAACATGGGAGGAGCCTGGTTCCCTGGAGCCATTGCTAAACTCACTAGCCTGGACTGTCACTGCCAGCCTTCTTCTTATGTATGGCATATGTACACATGTGTGGCATATGTATGTTTTTAATCCAGTACTAACCATGTGTTCCATATTTTGCAGTTGAACATTCTTGATTAATACAATAATTTCAGGTTTGCAAAAGTTTACAAAACTTAAAGCAAAACAAAGATTCTCTGCCATAAATATGCATTCAAGAAAATCTTAACAGCCTTTCAAGTGTACAAAATCCCAGTTAGCATCTCCAGTTGAGTAACTTTTCACTTCCCTCTTCTATCTTGGGAAAGGGCACCAATCCTCTTATAGTGATAAAGAAACCAGTGAATTCAAGCTAGAGTTGCATAATGCTATTGCTTTTATAACTCTATCTGCAATGTCACTTGCTCTCTCACTAATTCTATGTGCTAGTTTCAATTCTTTTTTTATGTCTAATAGTCCCTCTCTTTTCCCAGCCGTGGTTGGCTGCCATCACAGAGGAATTTCATGACATGGTCCAACTGTAGCCAGATACTAACACAATCTAAGCTTTGTTTGGCAAGATGTAAAAAGACCAAGCCTAGCCATTTTATAGAGTGTGAAACTGGTCTTGTTTCCTTAAGTCAATAAAGTCTTCCAATGTGCCTACAAACAATAAGTAACCTCATTCCTCAACCTTATTTCCACCAACCTTTTGACAGCCCGGACCCCCTGAGTGTAAATGCCCTAAGTGTCCTACAAATAGGTCTATTTTAAAGGACCTTTGCATACGGCCATGATAGACTTTGATAAATGTTCCCTTTCCCTACTGGCAAATTTTACATAAGACCGCAGAAAACTCTACTGATTTGAAAATATCTGTATTTTATTCACATAGCTGTGGTTTGCATAAGTTATCTAATATATGTATATTTATATATACACATATTTTTAGCTTTTTCTAGAGGAAGAAAATTTTTACGGAAGAATATTGTTGAGGTAACTATTATCAGATTTTTTTAAAAAATGTATGTGCTATTAAGTAAAATCATTTTATGTCATGAGTGGTCATCTCAAGCCACACCTGTGATTTTCAGCACTGACATTGTATTTAGAGCAATTGAACCACACTTCGCTTTCATTCAATCAGAACCCAGCAATGTATTGATTATTTTCAGGTTATACCCACAGAGGTGATTACTTATTCAGCAACCATATTTTCATCATTAAACCTAAGAAATAGTTCACATGGCTCTTTACAAGCAACGTATATCTGTTGACAAAGAAAAGTTTAAAAAATCATGGCTATACCAATCTCTCCAAAAAATATTCAATTAAACAAGGTTATTTTAACGGTAGAATATTTGAATCAGAATATTTTTGGGTTGGGCAATATCAGAATATTATTGGGCTGGGCAACAAAAAAAAAGAAGGAGGAGGAAGAAAAAGAAGAAGAAAGATAAGAAGACCACAACTTTCCTATGTAAGAAATTTCTTGTGTTACTTTATCCCAGAGCCTCAGATACACCCTTCTACTCCTCTGAATCCCAGCCTCCTCCCCTGAGGCTTACCAGAATTCATGACCTAGTTCTTCTCAGTTCCTCCCTGTGTGGGTTAATCCCTCTCCAATTGCTGCAGGATTAAGATTCTGCTTCAAACTGAAGAGCATCTGAAACTGTATTACAGTATCCTTTGTGATTCTTGCTGGACGACTAGAGAATTGTATAGTCAATTTAAAAAGTACCTAAATAAAATCAAGTGGTGAAGTAAATTAGTTTCAACCTCCACTTAAACACAGGATTCTGGTACTACTGTGCAGCCTGACTTCCTGTGCAGAAAGTCTTTCAACTTGGCTTCAGCCAAGTGTGTGCCCTGAACACTTCTTTTGCATAGGGAATTGCAGGCATTCCTGCCTTGTCAAACTGGAAGTATAGGGTTTTTCCTACTTCTGTCATCTCTCTTTGCTCTGGCATCATAGGTTCCTACCACTCACCTCTATCCTTCAGAATTCTCCCAACCCACTAGGTACATGTCTGGTTTTCTCAAGAGTGCTTTCTCACCATGCAGTGGGCTCTCTCTATATCTCAGCAAATGTTTAGCCAGAGAATAAGACATCAATGTCCCACCCTCTTACAGGCATCTTTGATCTCTACAACTGATTTCTTTAAGCCCGCTTCAGTTTAGATAGGGTAAGTAGAGGAAGGAAAAAATTCTAAAGGCTCTGTACCACTATTAATTCCTTTCATTCTGTCTTCCCATATGTTACTTCCCTCTTTTACATGGACTGATGAAGCAGTGGGGATGAGAGTCTCAGGTCCAGTTTTGATATTTTCTAGTAAGTCCTACATAGATGACTCTAGCACTTTTCTATCATTCTTCCATTTTAAGGTCCCTACTGAAATTCTGAAACAAAAAGGAAACCTACCACTGAAATTCCTTGTATACTTAAAGAAGTTTAAAAATTACACGCAGACTTAAAGGCCCTTTAAATCTAGGTTTTGTACTTTATAATGTTAGTAATTTGAATATTGAATTAAAATTTACTTAATAAGTGCTTTTCTATCTGTAAAATCACCTTCCTGCGACATTAAAAATAACTCAGAAGATCCTCTCACTACTAGAAATTCCTTGTGCAATCTCCCTTGCACCCCCACCTCCAGGATCAGCTTGCCTAGGAAAGAGACTGAGGTGAGCCCAGAGTCCTCCTGAGTTTTCTCAGACATTTCAACACCTATTTGATTGCTAACTACCCATTGCCTTGCCTTTGCAAGGGGCCAGCACAAAGCCCTGAAAATTCCTCCCAGCCCAGATGCTACTGCTTCCTGCTCACTAGCCCATCACAAGGTCTCAGTTCGCCTTGAGGTCTCAACCGTAGTTCACATCAACTAATTC
Organism: Cheracebus regulus; assembly: GCA_963574635.1. Taxonomy (NCBI): domain Eukaryota; kingdom Metazoa; phylum Chordata; class Mammalia; order Primates; family Pitheciidae; genus Cheracebus; species Cheracebus regulus. Next base: position 7,949 of record CAUYQU010054962.1, read on the forward strand.
TTCAATGTGAGAAGCTTTGATAAAGTTGATATAAAATATGCCTTCTTAAAATGTCTTTCTCAAGGAAAAAAATCAGCTACCCAGCTATTCTGTACTGTTTCAGGCTCTCAAATTATTACTCTTTCCAGAAAGTATGCAGTCAAAATATTGATGTACAAAGGTTCGATTTACTCTTCACTCTGACTAGAAGGTGGGAAAAAGTGTCTTGGACAGATAGAGGGCTTTCATCCTCAAATTGTAGGTCATTGAGAGACACGGAAATTACAAAATGTGTTTTATTGTGCTTTTAAGCTGTAAGTAGTAATAAATGTACTTATTAATTCAACAAACATTTGTGGGGACACATTGCTATGTGCTAAGCCCTACGTTCAGTTGAGGGACCCAGAGCTAGTGGGGTTGCAGTGGTATAGGGTGGCATAGACATGTAAATAAATATGCCGGATTATTTACTGTGATTCTAACTTCTTGCTGTTTTCTCACATATCAACGGGAAATTAAGTTGAAATAATTTTCTTCCTATTGTTACTTTAATAGTCTTGGAAAATTGTCAGTTGCAGGCTAATTGGTCATCCTTTTTAACCCACATTTTTCCTTAGGAGTCTAGAACCATTGAGAAAAACTGCAGCTGGAGCATGAAAAGAGGAAAGATACCTGAAGACCATGGAAAAGAACAATGGTTTAAGGTTGGGGGGTTTCTGTGAATAATACTCAATGTCTTTCTCACCAGAGGAGGAAAAGCTTTGGTGGGAAATGATGAGACCATAAACCCCTGGTGAGAGAGTTATAGGTTTGTTTTAGACACTAAGAAAATGGAGTTGCCTACTTGGAAATAGCCACATGCCCTTGAGAAGCCCAAAAGGGCTCAGGAAATGGGCACTTGTATGAGTGGCTGGCATGACAGAAATCCTTCCACCTTTCTCAGATAAGCACTGGGTGCTTGTATTATCACAGGGAGTGGGAGAAGCTTCCCAAAGCAAAAAGGAGATTGATTTAGTTTTATACTCTCTCAAGCAAGGGTTGATCTAGATTGATTTTAAAAATTAAGAAATTCAGTGTTTTCTATACCTGCCTCTTACGTAGGAAACTTACTTCTGCCACTCAAATAAATATAATAAGGCATATGTGCCAACAAAGAAACATATGTGAAGACAAAAAAGAAGAAATGGTAAATCCTTCTAGGGAAATAGGAAGGTGTGGTGAAAGGGAAAAAAATAAAGGCTTTATATCTCACATACTCCCTAAGTTGCTCTAGTCCCACAATATTCATGTCCAATGTCTGAGTCACATGGAGAGTCTGTGCTCAGAAGTATGCTGGCAGGGTTGTGCCAGCGGACTAATATCAATTAAAACAATGCCTTCTAAAATGATTATTTCGATTTACTAATAGATTAATTGAATTATTAATAAATTTTTAACGGCTTAACCTAAACAAAGAAGTAACAGTGTCAGTGCATTGGGTCTAATCAAAGAAGCAGTCCAAGACATCTGCTGTTCCTATAATGGCACCAAGTTAAGTAATTGCCTTCTCTGCTTTCACATCTGATGATAGGTAGGTAGATTGATAAATATTAAACTTATAAGAACAGATACTATGCTTGATCTTAGCCAAAAGGTAGAGAAGTGCTGTGACGGTAGATAGATAGCTAAATAATAGATAGATAGATAGATAGATAGATAGATAGATAGATAGATAGATGGATAGATAGACAGACAGATTTACATGTTAGACTGAAATTTAAGAGAAAATGCACTGTCATATGCATATGTGTAATTGTTTGGGTGTATATGTTTGTTTTGAATAAGATTATAAACAAAATCACACAACTGTTAACAGTGGTTCATTTCAGGAATGGGAAATCCATCTGGAATTTCTTTTTCTTTTTATATTTTTATTATATTTTCTTTGTTATTATTTGACATATTTTAGTATTATTTTCCTATAAGCTTTAATTGTTTCCTTTTTGGTATTTATTTTACCATCAGCATGCTCACAATAGACATCTATTACCTGATGATTACACAAATATAAAAGTTGTATTTTGTATCTCTAATTTTGAGAGGAGACCACGGGGAAGGAAAGACTTCCAGATGGAGAGTCTGTGCTCAGTAGAGATTCTAGAAATACTACTTCTTGCAGAATGAACACGTAAGACAAGCTATGGAACTCAGAAATATCAGCGTCTATAAAGTCTGTGTCAGTCATAAAGACCCATTAAAATGGAAGATTATTCTTATAATCTGAGATGCAGGGCTAACTAAGAATCCACATCATCCCCACCTCATGGCTTTTTGCATCTTCCCTTCACCTGGGGATACTCACAGGGCTGCCACTTCAGGTCACAGGGGACTCAGCCCAGTTTTAACTTCCCTAGCTGCCTATGCTAAGGCAATCCTGCTGTCCTTACCCAGACAATGCTGAGCATATTCCTTTGGATTATCTTCTTCACAGTGAATACCACAGTCTTACATCAGCTTATTTATTTACCTTTCTGTGTACTATTGAACACTGTCCACCAAATGATAAGTGGCTGAGGACTGAGGTTATGTCTGACTTGTGCAATGCCACCTCGCCACCTCACCAGAGCCTGGTTTGTACACCTCTGTGTAGACAGCATTCAAGATATTTTTCGAATTAATGACTGAAGTTGATTTTTAACAATTAGCTTAAGCATTTGTCAGGTACCAAAGCTTTTGAATATTTAGAAACCATTTGTTTCAGGAAGTCAGTGGATTCACTGATAATTCAACTCTCTGTTTCTGTAACTGAACCTGCTACTCTGCTAACTCAGAGTACAAGCACAGCCAGTTCTCTTCTCTTTTCCCAATTAATCCAACTGTCTTGAGAGAGGAAATGTCAATATTCTACTTGCTTTTTGCTGAAATAAATGAAAAATGACCTGATGAACCAAAAGGATTTTCTTCTCTGCCATTTTCTTGATTACCTCATTTTAGCAAGACTTAATGTTTTTGCCTTTTACTTTTTCCTTTAGAGGTAACTTTATAACTTCCTAACCTCATAAAGTTTTAAGAATGTTACAAATTCCATTAAATATCTTACAAACAATATTTTTGGTACAATATTTTATCTTTTCAAATTCTTTAAGTATATAATATACAAACCTTGGCACTGATGATTTGGCTCAGTCACTTCATGGGCATAAATTAACATATCCTAACTATATTGGATAAACTAACATATAAACTTGTTGGCTAAGCCTGTCCTCATTTTCAAACCAATTCACAAATCAACTGTAACTTTTAATTCAAAAATATGTTAATGTGTGTTCAGAAGAATATTGTAAAAACTGAGTTAATTGCAGGTCACATTATGAAAGATAGATTCATCTGGGACATATTTTATAATAAAGAAAGGTATATATTACTAAAAACTGATAGATCTGGCACCTAGTACATAAATTTGCCTCTTGTCAATAGCAGGTAGAAAATATAAACCAAATCAGGAATGCCTGCAATTGGAAGAAATACTGTAATTTGATTTCAAAAATGAGTTTAGAGCTTTTACATTACACTAAACATAAAAAAAGTGTAATTTTTTAAATTAGTTGATTAAATTGAATGAATAGCACCTGATTTTTAAAAATAATTCTAGAACACACTGCAAATTTCTTAGAAGAACCTCTAATTCTTTGATTGTTTGAAAATATTTTTCTTTTTAGTGCATTGCAGGACATAAAAATAAGTATTAACCAGAGCTGAAAAAAAAATAGGACAAAAACCAGTTTTCATATTCAGTGTTTCCTAGTGAGTCTTTTTTCTTCACTCCTATAGGACTCTGTGTACTTTAGATGTTTGTCCCCACCCAAATCTCATGTTGAATTGTATTTCCAATGCTGGGGTTGAGGCCTGGGGTGGGGCCTGGTGGGAGGTGTTTGGATCATGGGCATGGATATCTCATGGCTTGGTACTGTCCCTGTGAATGAGTGAATTCTCATGAGATCTTGTCATTTAAAAGTGTGGGGCACATTCCTCCCACCCTCTCTTGCTTGATCCTGCTTCACCTTCTGCCATGATTGAAAGCTCTCTGAGGCTTCACCAGAAGCCAAGCAGATACCAGCATCATGCTTCCTCTAAATCTGGCAGAACCATGAGCCAATTAAATGTCTTTTCTGTATAAATTACCCAGTCTCAGGAATTTCTTTACAGCAACACGAGAATGGCCTAATACACTGTCTTAACAGAAATGCATTCTTTGACAATAGGCGATGGGTGAAAGAGAAAACATGACTAAATGAATATTGTAATTAATCCCACTCTCTTACTCTACCATAGATATGACATCAGAAATCCCAATACAGCACCCAAATACTCTATTTCTGACAAGTATATCAATCTTAACACATTTTTAATGCATGAAAGGCTAAAATCCCTGAGGATATACAGTACCTTACTTTTTAAAGAAGCCTTCCCCTTAGATGTCTAGGAGGATGTACACTTTTGTAAGATTTGAGGTGGATTTAAAAAAAAATTCTTTTTTAAAGTAGGAAAAGCTCTGTTATAAACACAAGCAAGTTCTCAGGCAGATAAATTTCAGAAAAATATGAAAATTAAGGTTCTGGACATTGATTTTTTAAAAACAACTATGTCCACGAGTAACTTTGATCAAGTCTAAAGACTGCTGTTGTAAAGCACCCATCACTTGACAGACTCATGTCAGACTCTTCCCCATCCGTCTCTGGAATAATACCTCCATTTAAACTCCTAAAACCCAAAAGTTAACGACATTCCTTTTCCCTGGACAATGAAGCTTCTCACTAAACCTCCTAAGGAATGTTATCATCAGTGACTCCAGGAGGTCTTCCTTCCACTTTGTTGAGATGTAGCTTCCCTCAAGATGGGAGAAGGACCTCCTGTTATTCAAAGGTGACAGAACTTTCTAAGAGAGGCTACCCAAATTTCAAATCCATATCAGTTTGAAATGAAAACGATTCCCTTGTGAGAACATACTAGGTATTCCGACTTCACTGTTAATGAACGCAAGAGCTTTAGTTGTTACCGACCATCGCTGTTGCTATTTGTTAATTCATTAAATAATGGAAAAATTGATTAGCCCAGCAGAAGAGTCAGTAAAGTCTTCAGAATTGAAAAGAACTGGGCTCCCATCTCTGCTTTGATCCTTGCCAGATACATTATGTTGGGCAAGCAACTCCTGAGTTTCAGTGTTTTTAACTATTAAATGAAGATTAAATTACCAACTTCATAGGATTTTGAGGATTAATTGAATTGACATCTGTAAAGTCCATAGCATGACTGGCATAGCAGCCAATTAATATAATCTTAGTTCCATTTTCTTATTCATCATTTGCTATGTGCAAAATTATCAAAGAAGAAATGAGATATAAATGCCTCTTAGCACAAAATGTTGAGAGGCAGCCAGATGTAGAAACAAAAAATTAAAATAGAGTTGATTAGGGGCTATAAAAGAAGCATGTACAAAGAACTACGGAAGCACAGAGACAGATCCAGGAAGGCAGACCTTCATGTGGGTAGTTCCATATGGTTTAATCCAACTCAGTATAACAAATAGCCCCTGAGGTCCTGCTTTCTGCTCAGCACTATTGCATCCAAGGACCATTCAGAGTATCAACTGTAAACTCTGTCTTTTGGTAGTTTGTAATTTAGTTCAGAAGACAAGACCTACAGAAAACATAATGTTTTACAAATATTTTTGAATGCCTATTATGTGCCAGGAACTATATACAATGTGTATGGAATACATGGTCCCTTCTAGAGCAAAATTCTAGAAGTAGAGATTAACAAGTAAGAAGTTAATCAATTAAATAATTAATGTCACCAATTTATGAGGTGCCAAGAAGTAATAGAGACAATGACTTCTGTGGAAGGTCCTGTAGGGACCTGGCACGTCAGGCTGCCTTCAAACTCACTCTGAAGACGCAGGCAACCCTTTCTGAATGTGTAGAGTGCAGGAGCAGAATCTGCAACTTTAGTTTTCTGTGTAAAAGAAATGGTTTTCGTGTATTATATAATTTAACATCCCTACTCTGCTTTTTCTGGAGACCACAAGTAATGAAATGATCACCATCTATCAGGGTTATGTATTCCATTTGTGATATATGAACGATTAATTCTTGTCAGATTATGTATATGTGTGTGTGTTTGATCATTGTTCTAGCTATTCTGGACTCTGCTCTTAAATGCTCACTGCTTTATGATTTTACTAAAGATATCTGGCTTTGCAGAATATAGAGTCACAAGAATTGATTAGGCTTAAGGCATATTTTAAATACCAACCCCAAAGGAGAGTTCATAACTAGAAATATCAGGTTGCTATTAAATATGACTCAAGATAATGGAGCTGACATAAGACTATGGATCTTGATGTAATGCCTTTAATTTTCCTAAACAGAATACATTTTTTACAGTAACATGACAGAGTTAAGTGCATTATACCCAGCTATTGGAATTCCAAGAAACTGTCAACCTCAAAAGAAATCTTCCTGTAGAGCACAGGGCTAAGAAATATTCTCCAATTTCAATGGCATTATTTACTTTTGACTTCAGAATTCTTGGAAATACTATTTTCTTACATGTCTGGTAATAGAATTTAGAAGGCAAAAATCAGCTTTCCTTTCTTTCTGATCCCCCATACTGACCACAACTCACATAGCCTCATTCTTGCTTCATTCCCAGATTCCCTATATCCAGGATGAGACGTATGGCAGAGAATAGAGAGGGAAGACATTGGAAAAAAAGTGGGCCTATGCACACATCAAGGCTTCACTACTTATGTGTATGACCCTAAGAATTATCAACCACTCTTAACCTCAACTTCTTGACCAATGAGATAGGAAAGACAGTATAGTCCACGCAGAATTATTGTGAGAATGTAATTAAAGAGAAGAATGAAAATTAAAGGAAGAATGAAACCATCTTTTACTTGAAGGCAAAGGCTCTGAGTTTTAGGGGGAAAAATAGTCACCAATATTTCTCAAATTTAAAGACAATATTTTGGCATTCTCAAATACAAAATAGCTCAGTTTAAAGTGCTCGAGAGTCCCTCTTTAAAAAAAAAAATTCACAAACAGGCTGGGAGCAGTGGCTCATGCTTGTAATCCCAGCACTTTGGGAGGCTGAAGTGGGCGGATCACTTGAGGTTAGGATTTCGAGACCAGCCTAGCTAACATGATGAAACTCTGTCTCTACTAAAAATACAAAAGTTATTTAGGCATGGTGGTTCATGCCTGTAATCCCAGCTGCTCGGGAGGCTGAGGCAAGAGAATCGCTTGAACCCAGGAGGTGGAGGTTGCAGTGAGCCGAGATCGTACCACTGCACTCCAGCCTGGTGACAGAGCAAAATTCCATCTCAAAAACGAAACAAGCAAAAAAATTACAAATAAATACACAAACGCAGTCAATCAAAAGATGATTTGAGAAGCTATTCTTAGGGTAAGTTTGACAGTTAATACAGAAGACCACGGAGAAGTATCTACAGAGATCTGAGAGAAAGGGTGATCTACCTAGCCAAGTTGCTTTTTAAACATAAAGGCAACAAGCAGATGTCCTTAAGCATGCAAGAATTCAGAAAATGGAACTCCTAAACCAATTTGGCACTAAATTCCAGCCCACTGAGTGATAATAAAACTCAGGAGTAGAGAAGACATTGCAAAATGAGTAGTTATGAGTACTGAATTTAACTAACTGTAGGACTAAGATTACCTACCTGTGGGAATTAGGGTTACTGAGCAGATTATAAATGCTATAAACCCTTGAAAATGTAAACACAATAATGTAAAACCGAAACTAAAATAAGAGGAAAAAGATGAAAAATACGAAAACTCTAACTTCCTCATCTTCTATAGTAGAGAGTTAATTGGTATAGTATAAAATGTGAATATAAGTCTTAAAAAATCAAATCATTGCAAATTATTACTGTATTTTACATTTATTTTCATCTGGAGAGGAATCTTAAAATATGTGAGATAAATATATCTCTTGTAGTTCAAATAATAATTATTGGAATTTGTACAATTCTTTCTAATGGATTTCAATTTCTTTCTTTTCTGTAAAGTTCAAGAAAAAATAAGGGTGAAAAGTTAATAAAAAATAATAAGCCGGCCAGGTAGGCAGTGGCTCACACCTATAATCCCAGCACTTTGGGAGGCCAAGTCACTCGATCACGAGGTCAGGAGATCAAGACCAGCCTGGCCAAAATGGTGAAACCCCATCTCTACTAAAAATACAAAAATTAGCTGGGTGTGGTGGTGTGTGCCTGTAATCCCAGCTACTTGGGAGGCTGAGGCAGAAGAATCGCTTGAACCTAGGAGGCGGAGGTTGCAGTGAGCCAAGATTGTGCCACTGAACCCCAGCCTGGCAAAACAGTGAGACTCCATCTCAAATAATAATAATAAGCCTTATTTTATTTTAATAAAATTGTATCTATATGTCTGTCAAGTATCCGCCTGTGTATTTACCTAATCCAGTCTCTCTCTCTCTCTCTATGTGTGTGTGTGTGTGTGTGTGTGTGTGTGTGTGTGTGTGTATATATATATATATATTTTTTTTTTTAGACAGAGTCTCACTCTATCACCAGGCCTGAGTGCAGTGGCGCAATCCCAGCTCACTGCAGCTTATATCTTCCTGTTTCAAGCAATTCTTCTGCCTCAGCCTCACAAGTAGCTGGGACTACAGGCATGCACCACCGCACCCAGCTAATTTTTTGTGTTTTTAGTAGAAATGGGGTTTCGCCATGTTGGCCAGGTTGGTCTTGATCTCTTGACCTCATGATCCACCCACCTCAGCCTCCTAAACCCATCTTTATAATTTAAGTAATGTCTAGAAAGCTTTCACCAGATGTTCATGATTATTTCTCAATGGTAGAATTTTAATTTTAAAACATTCTTTGTTATACTTTTTACTGTTTGAAATTTAAACAATGACAATGTGTCATTTTGAAAAAATCAGTGAAGTCATTTTTCTTTAAAAATGTTTAGGAAGCGTTTCTTTTGGGAGTAGATCTTAGCTAAGAGATAGGTACTTTTGATATAACCCATGTTGTACTATCCCATGTGTACATGTGTATGAAAATACTGACTTTTTTTTAATACAATAGAAAAAAAAGAAGGAAGGAGGAAATTAGATTGCCCACAGTATAGTAATAAATTAATTATAGTAACTAGTGAAGTGAAAGAAACTGAGGAAATAAACCGTTATGGGACACCTCTGGACCATCTTAGACTCCCTCACCTCATTACTACATCATCTCCACTGCTTCACATGGGCTTGGGCTTCAGTGCTTTGCCTCTTGCACACACAGTTTCCCTCTTGCCTCTCACCACTGATAAAGCCATCATAGAGCCCCACCAATATCCACACATGTACAATCCAAGTGTGCAAAAACTAACTCCCTGTAGGGTAAACTGACTGTGGTATCCAGGAACCAGCAAATACATTCTTCCATCTTTCTCACCCCCCTAGAGATGACCTTAAGGCCCAGTTTCTCCTTTGGAATTGAACAATCAGTTGCACTTAAGGATTGTCATCTCCCCAAGGCATTCTAAAAACACGGACCTTCCTACCCTGTTTCACTTCTCTATCCCTCACTCTCATCCTGTGGGATTAAACTCTCTAATAAAATATTAGGCCTATACCCTCTATATGCATTTTCCTGAGGCCCTACTTTCTGTACAAACCATAGGACAGGAACTATTATGCTATTTATCTACAAAATTATGTGAATATCTAACTCCATTAAAAAGAAGTATCTTTGCAGATCATAGGGCATTTAGAATATGATTCGTCAAGGGGCCAAGATGGCCGAATAGAAACAGCTCCAGTCTGCAGCTTCCAGTGAGACCAACGCAGAAGGTGAGTGATTTCTGCATTTCCAGCTGAGGTACACAGTTCATCTCATTAGGCAATGGGTGCAGCCCACGACGGCAAGCAGAAGTGGAGGGGACATCACCTCACCCAGGAAGTGCGAGGTGCTGGGGGACCTCCCTCCCTGCAGCCTAGGGAAGCCAAGAAAAACTGTGCTATCCAGCCAGGTTACTATACTTTTCCCACAGTTTTTGCAATCTGCAGATCAGGAGATTCCTTCATGTGCCTACACCACCAGGACCTGGGTTTCAAGCACAAAAACTGGGTGGCTGTTTGGGCAGATGCCAAGCTAGCTGTGGGTGTTTTTTTTGTTTTTTCTTTCATATCCCAGTGGCTTCTGGAACCCCAGCAAGACAGAACCATTCACACCCCCAGAAAGGGGGCTGAAGCCAGGGAGCCAACTGGTCTCACTTATCAGGTCCTACTCCCACAGAGCCCAGCAAGCTAAGAACCACTGGCTTGAAATTCTTACTGCCAGCACAGCAGCCTGAAATCCACCTAGGACAATCCAGCTTGGTGGGGAGAGGGGTGTCCACCATTATTGAGGCTTTCCCTTGACAGTGCTAAGGAGGCTGGGAGGTCTGGGCTAGGTGGCAAAGCAGCTATGGCCAGACAGCTTCTCTAGTTTCATCCTCACTGGGCAGGGCATCTCTGAAGGAAAGGTAACAGCCCCAGTCAGGGACTTACAGACAAAACTCCCATCTCCCTGGGACAGAGCACCTAGGGGAAGGGGTGGCTGAGGGCACAGCATAGGCGGATTTGATCTTTCCTACCCGCCAGCTCTGAAGAGAGTAGCTGATCCTAACAAGAGGGATTCTCCCAGCACAGTGCACCAGCTCTGCTAAGGGACAAACTGTCTCCTCAAGTGAGTCCCTAACCCCCGTCCCTCCTGACTGGGAAATAACTCCCCACAGGGGTTGACAGACACTTCATACAGGAGCACTCTGGCTAGCATCAGGCTAGTGCCTCTCTGGGGTGAAGCCTCCAGAGGAAGGAGCACACAGCAATCTTTGCTGTTCTGCTGCCTCCAATGGTGATACCAGGAGAACAGGGTCTGGAATGGACCTCCAGCAAACTGCAGCAGACATTCAGAAGAGGGATCTGACTGTTAAAAACTAACAAACAGAAAGCAACAACATCAACATTAACATAAATGATCCCCCACACAAAAACCCCATCCAAAGGTCATCAGCCTCAAAGATAAAAGGTAGATAAATCCATGAAAATGAGGAAAAACCAGCACAGAAACACTGAAAATTCCAATAACAAGAATGCTTCTTCTCCAAATGATCGCAACTCCCCTCCAGCAAGGGCACAAAATTGGACAGAGAATGAGATTGACAAGTTGACAGAAGTAGGCTTCAGAAGATGAATAATAACAAACTCCTCTGAGCTAAAGGAGCATGTTCCAACCAAATGCAAGGAAGCTAAGAACCTTGATAAAAGGTTACAGGAACTGCTAACTAGAAGAACCAGTTTAGAGAGAAACATAAATGACCTGATGGGGCTGAAAAACACAGCACAAGAACTTTGTGAAGCATACATGAGTATCAGTAGCTGAACTGATCACGTGGAAGAAAGGATATCAGTGACTGAAGATCTACTTACTGAAATAAGGCATGAAGACAAGATTAGAGAAAACAGAAAGAAAAGAACAAACAAAGCCTCCAAAAAATATGGAACTATGTGAAAAGACCAAACCTACAATTGATTTGTGTACCTGAAAGTGACAGGGAAAATGGAACCAAGTGGGAAAACACACTTCAGGATATTATCCAGGAGAACTTCCCAACCTAGCAAGACAGGTCAACGTTCAAATTCAGGGAATACAGAGAATACCATTAAGATACTCCTCTAGAAGAGCAAACCCAAGACATATAATTATCAGAATCTCCAAGGGTGAATGTGTTAAGGGCAGACAGAGAGAAAGGTCAGGTTATCTACAAAGAGAATCCCATCAGACTAACAGCAGATCTCTCTGCAAAAACCCTACATGACAGAAGAGAGTGGGGGCCAATATTCAACATTCTTAAAGAAAAGAATTTTCAACCCAGAATTTCATATCCAGCCAAACTAAGCTTCATAAGTGAAGGAGAAATAAAGCAAATGCTGAGGGATTTTTCTCATCACTAGGCCTGCCTTACAAGAGCTCCTGAAGGAAACACTAAATATGGAAACGAAAACTGGTACCGCCACTGCAAAAACACACCAGAATATAAAAACCAATGACACTATGAAGAAACTGCATCAACTAATGGACAAAATAACCAGGTAATATCATGATGACAGGATCAAATTCACACATAACAATATTAACCTAAAATGTAAATGGGCTAAATGACCCAATTAAAAGACGCAGACTGGAATATTGGATAGAGTCAAGACCCATCCATGTGCTGTTTGTAGGAGACCCATCTCACATGCAAAGACACACATAGGCTCAAAATAAAGGGATGGAGGGATATTTACCAAGCAAATAGAGAGAGAGAGAAAAAAAAAACCCTAGGAGGGGTTGCAATCCAAGTCTCTGATAAAACAGACTTTAAACCAAGAAAGATCCAAAAAGACAAAGGAGGGCATTACATAATGGTAAAGGGATCAATGCAAAAAGAAGAGCTAACTATCCTAAATATATATGCACCCAATACAGGAGCACTTGGATTTATAAAATAAGTTCCTAGAGACCTACAAAGAAACTTTTACTCCCACACAATAATAATGGGAGACTTTAACACCCCCTGGTCAATATTAGATCAATGAAACAGAAAATTAACAAGGATATTCAGGATTTGAACTCAGCTTTGGACCAAGCAGACCTAATAGACATCTACAGAACTCTCCACCCCAAATTGACAAAATATACATTCTTCTCAGCACTACATAGCACTTATTCTAAAATTGACCACATAATTGGAAGTAAAACATTCCTCAGCAAATGCAAAAGAATGGAAATCAAAACAAATAGTCTCTCATACCACAGTGCAATCAAACTAGAACTTAGGATTAAGAATCTCACTCAAAACTGCACAACTACATGGAAGCTTAACAATCTGCTCCTGAATGACTACTAGGTAAATAATGAAATTAAGGCAGAAATAAAGAAGTTCTTTGAAACCAATGAGAAGGAAGACACAACATGCCAGAATGTCTGGGACACACTTAAGTGGTGTTCAGAGGAAAATTTATAGCACCAAATGCCCACATCACAAAGCTGGAAAGATCTAAAATTGACACCTTAACATCACAATTAAAAGAGCTAGGGAAGCAAGAGCAAACACATTTGAAAGCTAGCAGAAGGCAAGAAATAGCTAAGATCAGAGCAGAACCTAAAGGAGATAGAGACACAAAAATACCTTCAATAAATCAATAAGTCCAAGAGCTGGTTTTTTGAAAAGATTAATAAAATAGATAGACCACTACCTAGACTAATAAAGAAGAAAAGAGAGAAGAATCAAATAGACACAATAAAAAATGACAAATGGGATATCACCGCCAATCCCACAGAAATACTCTACCATCAGAAAATACTATAAACACCTCTATGCAAATAAAATAGAAATTGATAAATTTCTGGACACATCCATCCTCCCAAGACTAAACCAGAAAAAAGTTGAATCCCTGAATAGACAAGTAAAAAGTTCTTAAATTGATGCAGTATTTAATCGCCTACCACCCAAAATTAAAAATAAAAAAAAAAAAACAGAACCAGAGGGATTCACAGCCAAATTCTATCAGAGGTACAAAGAGGAGCTGGTACCATTCCTTCTGAAACTATTCCAAGTAATAGAAAAAGAGGGAATCTTCCCTAACTCATTTCATGAGGCCAGCATCATCCTGACACCAAACCTGGCAGAGACACAACAAAAAAAGAAAATTTCAGGCCAATATCCTTGATGAGCATCGATGTAAAAATCCTCAATAAAATACTGGCAAACTGAATTCAGCAGCACATCAAAAAGCTTATCCACCAAGATTAAGTTGACTTCATCCCTGGGATGCAAGACTAGTTTAACATATGCAAATTAATAAATGTAATCCATCACATAAAAAGAACCAATGACAAAAAGCACATGATTATCTCAATAGATGGAGAAAAGGCCTTTGAAAAAATTCAACATCCTTTCATGCTAGAAACTCTAAATAAACTAGGTATTGATGAAACATATCTCAAAGTAATAAGAGCTATTTATGACAAACTCACAGCCAATATCATACTGAATGGGCAAAAGCTGGAAGCATTCCCTTTGAAAACCAGCACAAGACAAGGAGATCCTCTCTCACCACTCCTATTCAACATAGTATTGGAAGTTCTGGCCAGGACACTCAGGCAAGAGAAAGAAATAAAGGATATTCAAATAGGAAGAGAGGAAGTCAAATTGTCTCTGTTTGCAGATAACGTGATTGTACATTTGGAAAACCACATCATCTCAGCCCCAAAACTCCTTAAGCTGATAAGCAACTTCAGCAAAGTTTCATAATACAAAATCAATATGCAAGAATCACAAGCACTCCCTACACCAACAATAGACAAGCAGAGAGTCAATCGTGAATGAACTCCCATTCACAATGGCCACAAAGAGAATAAAATACCTAGGAATGCAACTTACAAGGCACATGAAGGACCTCTTCAAGGAGAACAACAAACCACTGCTCAAGGAAATAAGAGAGGACACAAACAAATGAAAAAATATTCCATGTTCATGGACAAGAAGAATCAACATTGTGAAAATGGCCATATTGACCAAAGTAATTTATAGATTTAATGTTATTCTCATCTAGCTATCATTGACTTTCTTTGCAGAATCAGGAAAAAAAAATCTTTAAATTTCATATGAGACCAAAAAAGAGCTCATATAGCCAGGACTATCCTAAACAAAAAGAACAAAGCTGGAGGCATCATGCTACCTGACTTCGAACTATACTACAGGGCCGTAGTAACCAAAACAGCATGGTACTGGTATTAAAACAGATATGCAGACCAATGGAACAGAATAGGGACCTCAGAAATAACACCACACATCTACAACCACCTGATCTTTGACAAACCCAACAAAAACAAGCAATGGGGAAAGGTACTGGGAAAACTGGCTGGCCATGTGCAGAAAACAGAAACTGGACCCTTCCTTACACCTTATACAAAAATTAACTTGAGATGGATTAAAAACTTAAATGTAAAACCCCAAACCATAAAAATCGTAGAAGAAAACACAGGCAATGTCCTTCAGGACATAGGTATGGACAAAGACTTCATGACTAAACCACCAAAAGCAACTGCAACAAAAACCAAAATTGACAAGTGGGATCTAATCAAACTAAAGAGCTTCTGCACAGCCAAAGAAACTATCATCACAGTGAACAGGCAACCTATAGAATGGGAGGGAATTTTGGCAATCTATACATCTGACAAAGGTCTAATATCCTGAATCTACAAGAAACTGAAACAAATTTACAAGAAGAAAACAACCCCATCAAAAAGTGGGCAAAGGATATGAACAGACACTTCTCAAAAGAAGACATTTATGTGGCCAACAAACATATGAAAATAAGTTCATCATCACTGGTCATTAGAGAAATGCAAATCAAAACCATAATGAGATACCATCTCACACCAGTGATTAATGATGATTATTAAAAAGTCAGGAAACAACAGATGCTGGTAAGGCTGTGGAGAAATAGGAACGCTTTTACACTGTTGGTACGAATGTAAATTAGTTTCACCATTGTGGAAGACAGGGTGGCGATTCCTCAAGATCTAGAACCAGAAATTCCATTTGACCCAGCAATCACACTACTGGGTATATATCCAAAGGATTATAAATCATTCTACTATAATGACACATGCACATGTATGTTTACTGCAGCACTCTTTACAATAGCAAAGATTTGGAACTAACCCAGATGCCCATCAATAATAGACTGGGTAAAGAAAATGTGATGCAATATTCACCATGGAATACTATGTGGTCATAAAAAAGGATGAGTTCATGTCCATTGCAGGAACGTGGATGAATCTGGAAACCATCATTCTCAGCAAACCAACACAGGAACAGAAAACCAAACACTGCATATTCTCACTTACAAGTGGAAGTTAAACAATGAGAATGCATGGACACAGGGAGGGGAACATCACTCACCAGGGTCTGTTGGTGGGTGGGGGACAAGGAGAGGGAGAGCATTAGGACAAATACCTAATGTACACAGGGCTTAAAAACCTGGACGATGGATTGATGGGTACAGCAAGCCACCATGGCACATGTATACCTGGGTAACAAACCTGCACATTCTGCACATGTATCCCAGAACTTAAAGTAAATTTTAAAATAAATAAATAAGAAAATGGTTTATCTCGTTCTTTAGGGCTTAGATAAAGAACTAATGTCTCCTTTGGGAAATGAGTATGTATGTGCCTTAAGAGTGTACACACATGTCTGACAGAAAAGTTGCATTTCAAAGTTGAAGTCCTCAAGAGATCTGGTACATCATTCTCTCATGAGAATCCATCAAACCACTTGAAGTGTCACCTTCACCCCCATCTGCATTGAAAGATCTCAGCTTCATCTCTATTCCTCTCCCTCTACTCCACAGGGCAGGACCTAAAATTCCAAAGGCCATCACTGACTCTCCTGTCTCCTTTTACCAATCCATACCTTCATCCAACTTGTGGTTCAAAGGATTATGAAGTAGGAATGACTTAAACTTACAGGTGTGTACTGAGAGGAAGCCCTGAGAAAGTTAGAGTGAGATAAGTCCCAAGGGTAAGGAAAAAAGGGTGCAAAGTGCAGATTAATGGCGGGTCAGGAGACAAAGGTTATGAAAAAATTGCTTTTGCAAAACCCACAACTGAGGACAGGGAGTTAAACAGTTATTTGTCCAATGCATGCATATTATCTGAAGTGATTATAAAGCACATTAACATCTTCAATCCATAATATAAACTATATTTTCAGTTTTCAAGCAAAGAACAGAAACAGAAAAGTTTTGAGAAGAAAACAAGGTAAAAGATTGCAATCATTGACTACGGAGAAAAGCCCAAAGGTAGTTTTCCCAGTTAGGATCTTTAGCGTGATGGTGGGGCTGAGATTGTTGCTAAAAGTGGGGACTAGACCATTTTATCAGGAGGTTGAGAGTAGAAAACTTTTGTCAAACCCATATTTGTAGGATTTTCCTAAAATCTGGTTTGGCAACAAAAAAAACTAGGAACCTGGTTTGGCTCCAGGCAAATCCCGAAATGCGAATAGTTAAATTAGGAGGTATAAGTCATCCTTTCAGATAAAGTCTGTATTTTTTTTCCAGAAACTTTCATATAGAGCTATTGCATGCAATTGTGTAGACGGCACATTGCAAGATATGTCCCAGTCTACGTGAATGGTGCCCTGGAGATTGACTGTGAACAACTCTTACATTGCATGCAGCTGTTCTGCACTTAGAATTGATGTAACTCTAAATCTGGGGGCTTCTTTTCTTTATATAGCAAAACATTTGTGTCTGGAATGTCTTTTAAACAACCAGCTCTCCTGTGGAACTATTCTAACAGTAACATGCCCAGTTCAGCTGAAGCAGGTCTATCCTGAGATTCATCTTTATGATCTCACCTAGACTGTATACCACTTGAGATTCTTGACCTCTGCATTGATTTTACCTCATGTAGGATAAGTTTTAGGGAGGATTTGTTATCAGCCTAGTAAACACAGCCTATTTTTATAGCCCATGTTCCTTGTAGACAAATTCTGGATGTGATTCATAGATTGATATTCTACATTGCCTCATACATAAGTACTCAAGGGTTATTAATGGAATGAGTGATAAGGGGAACTAAATCTACTGTATTTTGGTTGGGTTTTTTTTTTTTTTTTTTTTTTGTATCTTCCCATAGCAACTGCGAAGGGACAACACCCAAGGGTATTCTATGAGCATCAATGAACGATTCTCCCAAATAATAAAGTTTCTTCTTTCAGAAACATTGCTTAAAACAGCTGAAGAACTAAATGAGGTTTCTGAAAAGAAAGTCTGGCAGAAATAGTTTCTTCTTTCCTAATCATCAAGCATGATCCCATGGGGTGGTGCTGCCCTTCAGGCCAGGCAATGCTCCAATTGCTTGCATTGGAGAGGCTGGTGATTGTGCTGTGGGAAAGCGAAGGCAGAGGGAGACAGCCTGTGGGGTGTCTTAGCCTGATTGCTGAGAGATGTCTCGGGGGTGGGACCTAATTCTGGAGTGCTGCTTTGCCTCACCTACCTCCTTCCAGAGTCGTGATAGATGTCTGTTATTTAAATTCTTGAAACAAGAGAAGAAAGTATCTAAAATGAGCATGATAAAATGGAGCATTATTGAATTAGCCTGATTTTGAGAGGCAGAATATAATTACAGAGTTGGAGCATTTCCAGGAGATTGTGGATGGCACCCCAGCTGAGTGTTGAAGAAATTCTTTCAGACTGAGCCTAGACAGGTGATGTTTGTCATCCTCCTCCTCACAAGTGCTGTGGACTCTGGTCTTACCATCATGCAGCACCTCACAGTATCTACTGATGTCCAAATGCCAGTGGTCTCAACTTCACACGTCTCTAAAGCCGTATCCTCCAAACAGTGGAGAAAGCTGAACTCACAACTTTTTTTGATCTGCTGTGTGTAGAAATCAGATTGAGTGAATAAATATGAAAACACTGGAATCTATAAAAAGCAATATAAGATTTAGATACTGTTGCTAATATTGAAAAGGTTGCTGTGTTACAATTCCTAACACCTTGGTCAAATATATTCAGAACCCTCATTAAAAGCATAAAAACAGGTCTAGTTATACTACTTGTAATTATAACACAGCAATTACTCCTTTCCAGGGATAAGCTATGTGAATAGAAAACATTTTCCATTATTTTAAATAGAATGTTATACACTTAATTCATTGTGAAAGTTTATGTTTCAATTCTGAATACTTTAAAATTTAAGTTCAAATATTGTTTATTTGGGGGAAATAAAAACAGTTTCCACAAGACTCGATACATCTGTAAGCAGTCCGATGTGAAGGAAAGGAAACTTAGGCTTCACTGAGGAGCAGAAAAGGGAACAAAGGCTCACAGGCTGGCCTGCAATCCTGTTGAAGCTCCAGAGGCTGTTGTATCCGGACCGCTCAACTGTGTCCTCAGAATTCCGCTATGCTCCTTATGGGATGGGTTTTCCCCAGTCTTTCTGCTCATCAGCTCTTCTCACCCTTTCTGAGGCTAGACCTTGATCAACTTCTGACTTCTTGTGGTCACTTAGCATTTTGAATACTGGCTCCCTTCTGTCCACCTTACCCATCACTTTTTGAAAGCCTACATCAGAACTTTCAAACTTTAGTTCAACCACCTGGAGAGCTTGTTAAACCAGACTGCTGGGCCTCAGCGTTTCTCTTTCAGCAGATCTGAGCGTTTTCTAGCAAACTCCCTGGCAATGCTGATGCTGCAGGTCCAGCCCCACCTTTTGAGAAGCACTGGCCCCCACCACATGTAGTGTTACCCTTAGGTTCACATGAATTCTAACAACACTGTAACATTAGATATTCTTATTCTCATTTTATTAACGATGAAATCAAGACTCAGAAAAGTTTAATAGCTTGCCCGAGGGCACACAATGAATGAAAATAAACTAGGATGCTCACCTTTGACTCCTTTATGTCAAAACCTGTGATCTTTGAAATGCATTATTTTTATTATCATTGTATTCTCAATATTAAGCCAGAAAACCCCCCCACCCCAACTAATGTCCTTAGAAACATTTATAAGAGAGGAATTCTTACCTTTTTATCTCACAGCCCAAGAATCTGCCTCATGTCATGGGTGAAAAAGCTGCCAGCTGCTGGCACTGATGCCCCCTCCTCAGATTATCTGTGTGACAAGCAATTAAGAAGAGCTACACCAATCCCTCTCAGCACCTGCAACTCGTTATAGAACCAAACAGCTCAAGTCCAAAAGTTCTATTCAGAAGAATGACATAAACAGATGATGCCTGATTTGTCAGGGATCCCCAAGGCCAATACTTAAATTCCATTAAGAAAAATGGAGATTTATGCAAAATCTGTCTAATGCTCTCCATATGGTAGGCTATAGATAAGAAATTTAGCTACATTTGGTAAGAAAGCAGTCTTTGCCTTACCAGCCTATAGGCTTTTGAGAATATCAACCATTTTTTGCATGTGGAAGACGACTCATAAAAGTTCTCTTGCAATGGCTTGAGTAAAAAATATACCTCAATATTCTAGGAAATGATTTAAATAATTCATAACCAAAGACAGTCTTTATAAGCCATAGCTATATATACCACACTAATCTGGCTGACCATTTAAGTGATGGCTGTTTTTAGCAATATTGGTATCTCCTGCCATTCCAAGCTGGCTTCTAACAACTGCAGGTTTCATTCTGACCCAGTTAGAGCAAGTAAACCCCAAAGCCGGTACTTTATCAGTAACAGTCAGTAACAGATTGTGATTGGTGGAATTTATCCAGTGAAATAAACATCCAATCAGTACCTGTCCATGAGGCAGAGTGGTATTTAGTGTCAGAGTCATGGTCTTCAACAGTGTAGAGAGGGTGTAGGTTGGGTGGTGAGTTCATCATGCCTGTACTATTTGTATCAAAATTGTACCAAATAATTAATTCACAAGCTTATCAACACAAGAATGGAGATACATGCAGGTAAAAAGTTAGACACCTACTACAGATACCTCAGGACACAAGGAGGAACTTATTTTGTGCCTACATGTAGATAGCTTTCATCCTGCCCACGCCAGCCACCCACCCTGAAGGAAGTCACCAGAGGCACTCAAGTGATTCCCTTTGCATTTGGTTGAGAGAGGATTGCACTCCCCCACTTATACCCAGAGAAGTTGGGAAATGGAAGGAATCCTAGCTACTCTCCAAGAAAGATATATTTAAAAGAAAAACCCCAGTCTGCCAGTTCATGTGGCATCTGCCTAATGGGGAAGAAAACCTTCCTAAACATAATACTTGCCTTCACATATGACAATTTCCAGATTATATGGGGAGACTCATACCTACTGAAGGGCTGCTAAGTCTAGAAACATTAGATTAATGAGCAGGCAAAGAAAGATTATAAAAATTCCAATGAGATGCCATCCTGAAGTATGGAAAACAATATAAACCATCAGAAAAAATGTAGCAGACCAGGCCACTGTGTCCTGCTGAGCTCAAACTGCTGTGGTTTCTGTAATGTCCCTTTCTGTGGGTGGCTTACGTAGCTCATAACAGCCAAGTTAAGTAGCAGACTGCCTAGTTTCTTCTCTTCAGGGAAGGACGGTGCTAGAATACCACTTGGAAGACCCAAGGAAAATACATGTAGGTGGGCAATCACATTCAAATCTAGACTCATAATAAAATTCTGTGCCAGAGGAGGGTATAGATTTGAAATGACCAGGTACTCTTAGGAATGAGGGAAATTATTCTCATTGTTCATAAATTAAAGCAAAATCAGATACTCTGAGTTTCCAAAAGTATTAATTGAAGCTGCCAGACCCATGAAAGAAGATTGAGAAAAGGGAAGGTATTCAGAAATCTAGACCTTGAGAATATTACCCAGAGTATCAATGCAGAAGTTGTGGCTGACCCAGGTACAACTGCACAAACCATCTGCTTTACTGATGCCAGTTCTGCCTTTCATGGTTGCCTCTAGAGATAATGTTCTGAATATGTTATTTTCATTCAGTCAGGTACATTCTGGCTATGCCATACACTGGCCAAGGTGGTTTCTACCAGGCCAAGAAGAAAGATAGGTTTTCTATAGCATTGGAGATCATAGGCAAACAAATCAAGTAGGTGGTATTTATTAGACAAATGAATTTTATTCAAATATAGGATCCCAGGCAAAAGCACAAAGCAGATTCCAAGTGGGTATTTGTTGGGTGAATGATGGTATTAAACAGTCAGTAGAACTTGCAAGTAGACATTTGACAGTAGGGAATAATAAAAGATGAGGCTAAGGAGGTAGCTATTCACAGGAGACACTGCTAAAGAATTTAGACTTTATTCTGAAGGCATTTGGGAACCATTGAATGCTATTAAGATGAGGTATGACATAATCCTACTTACAGCTTAGAAAGATCACTCTGACTATTAAGAAATGAGTGAGTACAGAAGTAGGGAGAAATGCTGTAAACTTGTCAGCCATTATGAGTCAAAATTGTTCTATATTGCATAAACTAAATGGCAAATGGAAATTTCTCAGTGGAGTAAACAATGCTGCAAAATACACTCACTGAAAATTGCAAAGTAGAGCTCTCATAGGCTGAGAGCAGAGACAGTGTAGTTTGCAAGTGTTCATTGGTCTAGAATTGTGCAGTTTATTCTGTCTCCCTAGTTTTCATTGGCTGAGAATGTTTAGTAACATTTACACATAACACAAATTAAAATGTTTCATGATAATTTACATAACATATACTATCTCTTTTTATTTTAGAAAATAATTGAGATAAATGGTGTTAGGCATTAAGCTGGATATATTAGTTTCCTATTACTATTCTAACAGACTACCACAAATTTATTGGCTTACCACAACATAAATTTGTTGTCTTACAGTTCTGTAGAATAGAAGTCCAAAATAACTTTCACTCAACTGAAATTAAGGTGTCAATATGGCTGCATTCTTCGGTGGCTTTAGGGGAAAACTGTTTCCTTGGCTTTTTCAGTTTCTAAATGCTCCTTTCAATCCTTCAAATCCACCAGTGTGGCATCTTCAAAACCCACTCTGAGTCTGACTTCCTCTTCTGCAGTTTTCCTCCACTTTCAAGGACACTTCTGATTACATTGGGTCTAACCAGATAATCAAAGATAATCTCCTTATTTTTAGGTCAGCTAATTGGCAATCCTGACTCCATGTCCACCCTCAATTCTCTCTTGCCACATAATGACATATTCCTAAATCCTGGGGGTTAGGACATGGGCATCCTTGGTGGGCTGAGGGAGAGAATTATTATGTCTATAACATCTGGTTACTTACCTAACTCTCCAATAGATAGTGAATCTAATCTTTCTGCTTCCAATGCTCACACTGGCTCTCTCTCATAGCAGGCACCCTGAATTAGCCTGCAGAATTTCAAGGAGAAAGCAGTCCTTCAGAATGCATGTTGTTAGGAGGAAAGCATTCTGGAGGGCATGAGGCTTGATGTGAACCTTGGAGGATGATTATTATTGTTTTAAGAACAGAACAAGGATGTAGACTATCTAAGGAAAAAGGCCAGGGAGAGAAGAGATGCAGAAGAAAGAATGTAAAAGGCTGGTTATAGAACTATGAACAGATTGACAAGAAAAAACTATTTTCCCATGAACTGGGGTTTTCATTAAAGGGCAATGTTGTAGGATGTAAATGCCATATACATGAGATATATATGTATATGCCAACCACACATGTATGCACATGCACATACATACACACATAAGGAAAAATGTCCCACTGGGGACTCTTCAAGGAATTGTTTTCAAATAAATGGTCCAAAGTACAAATGCTAATGCATGGCAGGTAGAGGGGGTTTGGTAGTACACTGACATAATGACATCTATCAAAAATATATCTGTGACTTAGAAGGATTGACTATCACCTAATAGATGGAAGAAAACATGTCTAAGACACATCATTACTTCAGGGAATTTGAAGAGAAAAAAACTCCCTCCTAAAATGCTGGTAATATACCCCTTAGCAATGATAAGAACCCAAATACCTGAGACACTGAAGTAACTCTTCCCAGGCAGACATCTCCAGGGCTAAACAGGGTGTGCAAGAGAACGCTACTGGCAGTAAAGCATCAGGGGTTCTGTGGTAAGAAGAGAGGAACAGGGCTCTATAAAAGCAGAGAGATGGGTCATTTAGCCAGTCTAAGAGGTGAGAGAAGGCTTCTCAAAGAAGGAAAGGGCCCATTGCATCTTGAAGAAAAACAGGATAAACCAAGCAGAGAAATAAGAGCAGTAAAATCAAGGGAATACAGTGGGCAAAGGTGTGGCTATATAAAACTATTCGATACTTACATACTTACGATATCCTAATTCATACTTATGATATCATTATTCATATGAATAAAAATTCATATTTTTTATTTTCTAGCTTCATCTCAGGTTCTTTTAATAAATCATTGGTTGTAAAATCCATATCTTATACCTCTTCAAGACCCTCATATTTGCATCCATTCCTTTCTAGGAGAAGAAACTAGGAAATTATGAGCTGATGCTGTGACTTGCTCTCTCATGATCTGATCTGCATTTGCTTTGGTTGCATTTGCTGCAATTTCCCACTTCCCATTTCACTTATGCTCCAGCAATACCACAGGACAATGCTAGTTCTGTGGAAATGTCTTATTCTTTTGTGTTTCTGTCCTTGCCCGGCTATTTTATCTCCTGGGAATCCCCCTTCCCTGGCTTCCCACTTGTCTGGTTAGTGAACCCCTGGTTCTCTTTCAAAACTAGGTTCAGACTTAATCTAAGCTGCCCTCTACCCAAGAGAAAATTACTCTCCTTCTGCACTTTCTTCATTCTTCTGCTGTGTTACACCTATTTACTGTACTGCAATCTGTTTTCTTTCATGTACGCCTCCCACCTCCAACTAGACGGGGGCTTCTTTATTTCAAGAACTGTGTCTTATTCACTGTTATACCCCCAATGTCTGACACCGTCCCCAGCTTTCAATTTATTTACTTGTTATTATTATTTTTATATTGTTTATATTTATTTTTATTATTATAAACTATTCATTGTGAATATATGTATGTTTGCATGACTTACCATGCCCTAACCTTAGCACTACCCTGTGATCAAGAGAACAAGATAGATGAGACTGTAGCTTAGATATTAGTAAATAAAAAACAAAAGTTGCAAGTAAATAGCTATTATAATAACATAATTTCAGAAAGTCATCACACAATAAATAACAAAATAGGATAACATGAAATGTGTTTGTTGAACTGTATTATTGAATTCATGAGAAATATCAACACGTTATTTGGTACTGAATTTCAAAAAAGTCAAAGTTATCTCTGTATAACCACCCTTATTCATGCCTCTCTACACCTCAAATTACTTAAATTCCAAAGAGAAACAAAAAGGGTCAACAATTTCAAGCTAGAAAGGTTCATAAATCATTCTTCCTTGTCTTTCTGCTTGCCTTTGGTAAGAAGAAAGTAAAAACAAAAAAAGTTAAGACAAATATGACACCAAAATGTTAAATTACACAAACTAAATAGGCAATCAAGCAATGAAAAGCTCAGGAATTAGTCTGGTGAATAGAATAGTCATCAGCAGGTATTCATCTAGTGGGACAACTTACATAGCTTTCAAGAAATTACTTTGGAAAGGATCTTGATTTAACAATGTCAAGGGAAATCTAACCCTACTTCAAATGTTCTTCTGAGGCAAGCTAATAGGCTGGCAGAAAACAAACTGCAGCATTAAAAGGAAACAGAGAGATTCACTGGGAGCCCGCATTTTTCAATACTCCTATTATTTATGTCTACAGGAGCCATGTGGTGAACAGGTATCTTCCCCTGCCTCCAATGCCCTGCAACACCTTCCATGGTGGTCTCATAAAGAATGTGCTTTGGTTTCTTTCCACAAAGAAGGAGTAGACCAGGAGTCAAGAGATCTCAGTTCTTTTTCATCCCTCTGTCACTAACCAGGCATGTGGTTTCAGATGAGCCAATTCATTTGCAACCTGTGTGGGCTTCAATGTCATTATCTGTAAACTACAACTAGATAATATCCTTTTCCAATCTAAGTGTCAGTGATTCCAAGCCATCAAGAATTTGCTTTAAGAGAGAGTGTTATTTCTCTTGTTCCAGAGTAGAATCAAATTCTAGGGCTCTAATTTGCATATGTTGTTTATGCATGGGTTCCCTGGTTACTCAAGACTACCAATCAAGCTGCAGTGGACCGACGTTACCATCTCATTTGTGCACAGGGCAAGATCTGATCAATGTCTCTTTTTCTTTTCATGGGAATACAGGCAGTCTTCACTTTGCATAGCAGTCCCCATTCATAAAAATGATTATGCAAGCTGATACTGTGCAAAGGAATTTTTAATAATCACTAGGGAAAATTATAATTGTTGTGTGAACTTTAAAAACTTTTGTCAAAATAATTAAAACCCTATTACTATCAGTTATACATGTATAGAGTGATGGAAAAATAGTAAGACTATTTTTTGTACACTGTAATTTAAAATATTAGAGGCGGTGATAATTAAAACATCATATTTTTTTGTAAAACACTTATCTCTTTATAAGCTCTTTGAACAGTGTTTCCCTTCTTCTCATTGCATAACTTACAATATAGAGCAAGCTTCAATTTACATCATGGCAAAGTGTCATATTCCTTCCAATGTTTGTATCAGCTTCTAATATTTGTACCCTTTGCACTTTCAGTATTATGAAATACAACCGAGTTCCTTCAATTTGAAAGTTTTTGTTGGCATCACTTCCTCTAAGGCATCTTCATCCTTTTTATCACAACTACTTTATGTCAATAAGTTTTCCTAAGATTATTAAATAAAATAAATAAGGTTTTCTTCACTCAGTGTTTCTGGCTGCATGTGCAGAGACTCTCGAAAGATGGCAATGTCAAGGTCAGCTCTTTGTTCTATAACTTCATTTATGTTCAATTTTAATTTATCTTCCAGAATTAGCACATTCTCTTTCTTTACTGCATTTTTAACTTTGTTGGTCACTTGTGTTTTGAATGTCTAATTTTGTAAAATGGCATGTGGATTAATCAGGGGCAGACAAAGATACAACACAACTATATGCTTTGTTGTCTTGCTCATGAATGGAATAATAGACGGACGTGCAGCAACCAATCACCACAGACTTTGAAAGAAGTGACATGATTGGCCACTGACCATGATAGCAGTCTGTTATTTACTTAGTGATTTGTGCACTGAAGATCTTTCAGCAATGTTGGTGTGTAATGCAATTATTCATAGTTAATATTCTGTGGTAATCAAAATTTGAACCATATTTTAGGACTAGGGTTCCTTAACATCATTTGTGTATAACTGAGATCCATACATATCAGAACTGTGTCAAGTAAGACCTGACTGTATGTCCAAATTGGCTTTTGGTTTTCCTTTTATCAATCTTGATAAAGCCATCTTAAGAATTCCTTTTTATAACTGGGTGACGTGACTCACACCTGAAATCCAAGCACTTTGGGAGGCTGAGGCAGGTGGATCACTTGAAGTTAGGAGACCAGCCTGGCCAACACAGTGAAACCCCGTCTCTATCAAAAATATAAAAAATTAGCCAGGTGTGGTGGCACGCGACTGTAATCTCAGCTACTTGGGAGGCTGAGGCAGAAAAATCACCTGAACCTGACAGGCAGAGGTTGCAGTGAGCCGAGATCGTGTCACTGCACTTCAGCCTTGGCAGTAGAGTTAGACTTCATCTCAAAATAATAAAGAAACAAAAAGACAAAGAACTCCTTTTCTCACCTATTCTTATTCTTTCTAATTCTCTGTTTTTTTCCAACAAAACTGTTTACCACAAAAAAATCTCTCTTCCAATTCAGTTCTTCACTCTTCCCCGCGTCTTCCATCATATCTATCAACTAAAACAGAAACAAGAAATGGTCTTGTTTCTTGAAAACTTGAATAAACAACAACAACAAAAAAGACAAAGTCACAAGATGACTATAATGAGAAGAAAAGTGTCTTTGACGTCTAAGGTCTTTGAACAGCCTTCTAAGTCCTTTCAGAATTTATTAAAAGTCTACATCTATTTCCTCTCTTGGGTTTTAATTAAAATAACTCTTCTTAATAAACATTAAGATCTCACTATGTTGCAAATATGCAATATTTCAGCTACTTTGTAAATTCAGTAGGCTCCTACAGATAGGACAGGGAATCTCAAGGCCGGGCATGGGCGCAGTGGCTCACACCTGAAATCTGAGCACTTTGGAAGGCCAAGGCAACATTCATAACCAAAAATAAAAGTCTAAGCTCCGCCCCCAACCTGAATGAACCTCCTCCTTGGCCAGGGGCACTCCTAACCAGAAAGACTGGTTCAGGCCATGATGGGAAGTGGGTGTCAGACATCCCTCATTATACCTGTCCAACATTAACACTAATACAGGCTTTAAGTCTGATAAGAAACATATTTCAACCTATTTTCTCTCAAGCCTACTACCTGAAGGCTTCTTCTGCAAATAAGAACTTTGGTCTCCACAGTCCTTTATCTTAACCCAGACATTTCCTTTCTTTTGGCCCCAGGTCTTTAGATAAACTCAATCGTCAACCAAAAAATATTTAAATCAACCTATAGCCTAGAAGCGCCCCTGCCACATGGCACCCCCACAGCCCCTATCTTCTAGTTGTCCTATCTTTCTGAAATGAACTAATGCATTTCTTAATGTTTTTGATTGAAGTCTCATATCTCCCTAAAATGTGTAAAACCATGTACACCTTGACTGCCACATGTTCTCAGGACCTCCTGAAGGCTGTGTCACAGGCCATGGTCACTCATATTTGGCTCAGAATAAATCTCTTAAGTATTTTATAGAGTTTGACTCTTTTCATTGACACATTGTTATATTCACCAGACATCAAAATCCACATTATAAATGAGCTGCCAGAGAATAACCAATTAGAAAGTAGAGTGTCTCTAAAATCACAGTAGCAAGAGAACATATAGAACAACAAAGCATAACAACAAAATATATTTTTATGCATATATTCCTCTAAGACATAAAGCAGACTATATTTATTTTTACTGGTTCTTTGTAGTTTAATTTCCCATTTTTCCCTCTTTTGTTAAACAGAAAAACCAAACTCTGTAAAATACTTTAAAGAGGTTTATTCTGAGCCAATATGAGTGACGTGACCCAGAAAACACAATCTCAAGAGATCCTGAGAAAGTGTGCCCAAGGAGGTTGGGTTACAGTTTGGTTTTATACATTTTAAGGAGATAGGTGTTACAGGCAAAGACATATATCAATTCATACAAGGTATATGTTGGTTCAAACTAAAAAGCAGGACATCTTGAAGTGAGAGCTTATAAGTCACAAGTGGGTTTTAGGAATTCTTTAGTTAACAATTAATTGGTTGAGAGAGTTAAGCTATTGTCTAAGGACCTAAAGTCAGTAGAAATGAATGCTTGAGTTAAAATAAAGGGGTTGTGGGGACAAAGGCCCTTGTTATGTAGATTAAGATTCTTAGGTAGCAGCACTCCTAGAGAACAGCATTCAATGTCTCTTGTGAGACCTTAAAAGCATCAGACTAATTTTCTCTTCTAGAGTCAGAAACGGCATAGAAAGGGAAGGTCTAGCTGCATTAATGGAGATTCTCTGCAGATGCAAATTTTCTCCACAAAAGACAGCTTTGCAGGGCCACTTCAAAATACACCAAATATATTTTGGAGTGAAATATTTTTATTTGCTTTAGGGTCTGCTATCTGTCATGTGATACTATACCAGAATCGGTTTTGGAAAGTGACCCATGCTGTATCTGGATCATTTTTAAGAATTCATGTCATGAGATTTTATGATTTGTAGGGTATGATTTAACCCTTGCCTTGCATGGCCTTAGGTCTGCTTTACAATTTGTTATCTTATTGCCACGAAGAGGCTGCTTTGTCAATATTATGGTCTCTGTTTTAACTTTAATGCTTGTCAGTTGTACCTAAACTCTAAAAGGCTGAGAGTATAAGGAGTTGGGGGCTTCAAATTTATGGTTGACTTACACTTAAATGTTTTTTTTCTATCGTTCACACTGCCATTTAACATAAAATGACAGTCTATATGCCCTCCTTTCTCAAACTTAGAACATATTCCATACAGAAGAGGGTCACGAGAGTTTCAAAATGTTCATGGGTCACCTTAAATTTGCACAAAAAGCATGCCATTTTGATACATGATTTCATGCAGAAGTGATCTTGGAGAATAATTCTACCCAAGTTGCATATTTTACAGTAGCTACAATATAAAATTGAGTGACAGCGATTTTTGAAGGCATCCTAGACAATGCATCAGAACTGACTTTTCTGATTGGCCAGTAGAGGCTGAAATTCAAGAAAGCAGCCACAAAACAGCACATACAACTTCAACTTTTTGAATCACTGAGTCCCTGGCCAACCTCATAGTAATTCCAGTCTGTTCAAATGAAGGTGAAGAAACAACAGGGAAGTCCAAAACTATCACTGGCAGTGAATTCATAAGAGAGGAAGGGTCTGAGACTCTTATAGGGCACTAAATTTGAGAAGAAAGATAAAAGAAATATTGTCATGATTTGTCAGGGATAGAGATGGAATAGTTCTGGTTAGGAGAAAGTATGAAATAATAAGTTAGAATAAAGCTAACTAGAAGGAGTTTCATTAATATTAGTAGAATCCATCTGGTAGGCATGCTTTTCCATTCCAGTGCTGAGTTAAAACAAAAAGTACCATGCCAGTTTCACAGGCCTAGTATAGGAAGGAGGGACTAGAAACCAGAATGCCAAAGCACCACCAAAACAAGCAGAGCTGAACTCTGATGCTGGGGTTATGTGGTTATCATCTTCTCTACCTTAACTTTATCTCCAAGGTTAAAAGCAATTCTGGGAGTCTAGGATGTGGTCTTACCAAGAATGCCGGAAGTGTCAAGATAAATAGCACTATGATTAAGACAGAGAGAAAAATCAGATTCACTATTAATGCACAAAGGAA
Source organism: Cheracebus regulus (assembly GCA_963574635.1). Classification (NCBI taxonomy): domain Eukaryota; kingdom Metazoa; phylum Chordata; class Mammalia; order Primates; family Pitheciidae; genus Cheracebus; species Cheracebus regulus. The sequence continues at coordinate 38,461 of CAUYQU010054962.1, forward strand.
GAGAGATGCTTTACACTACTTTAGGTCACTATGACTGGTTTCATGGGCTCATTTCCCCTCTCTGACCCTTCAGCCATGTTCAGCTTAGACTGGAGCCATGGCCAATTAGTCAGACAAAACAAAGGTGAAAGCTAAACCAACATCCAATGATCCAGCTGAATTCTGCACCAAGTCTACTTATCTCTTTTTCTGAGATTGCTAGTATGCTCACAAAAGGTTCCAAATTTGTACTTTATTTTCTCCTGAATTATTCATCACCTTTTTCTAGTGTGGCTGGACTATACCACATTAGAATTATATCTTGTATTCTTTCTCCTTATTTCCCATTTCCTGCAGGGAAAGGTATTTTTCTTTAGTCTCTGAGTATACCTGTCAAACAGCAGTCTTCAGTGATAAGAATAATTGTTTAATATGTTCTTCCAGAGAGTCTTCAGTTCCCTGGAAAATAAAATTTTACATCATAAGAAGCAAAAGAGGATCCAATGAAATTAGTTTAAACCAAGGCCTGAAGCAAAGAGGGGAAAAAAATGCCTTTACTAACTTTGGTGTTTATTCTTTGTTTAATATTCATTACCAGATGTTAGTTCAGGGCGCTCACCTCCCATCTGGCAGAGTTTTCAAAGTTAGGGCATCTGATTCAGTTAGAATGGCCTTACTCTTCTATCTATGTTTGTTTTAACTGGTTCTGCTTCAGCACTTAGTGACATGCTCTGTTAGCAGGGCAATGATCATATTCATAAAGTGCTAAGAATGCTCTTCAGTTCTTCCCCTCAAATCCCCCTCTCCCTACAAATAGGCATTCAAAATATATATACATACATAAACACACATACACACATATATATACACTTGTATATGTCATTTATATCCACTACATGTGTTTCATGCACACACAAAACTCTATACGTATTTGAATAGCACTACTCATTATTTGAATAACACTACTGCATGTGTTTAGCAATCTTAATATGTCTAATTCTACACTGCATGTAATGAGGGAAGTACAAAATAAGTATACACAATCCTTCCCTATATGGGACTTAGAACCTACATGAGGGAACAAGTAAGGTTTAAATGTATATGACAATAAAACATGCCCTCAAATATTTATTACTGATATATTTGTCCTGATCTTTAAAGAGTCATCTGCTAGAGTTAGAGGAGAAACACAGTACAAGATATTGCTTGGTTGGCCCTACTAAGAGAAAAATGTGTTAGAATGACCTAATATCCACAAAACCACTTCAAACAAAATAGTTAGAAGAATACCAGATCAGCTCCTGTGGCTTTTGTTTCACAGTACCATTGACGTGGGAGAGTTCCCTGGACCCCTTCGTGGAACTTGTGAGAGGGGTACGGCTTGCTTACTCGGTTATTGCACTCAAACCCCTTGTGGAAGGGGGAACACAGCAGGTGAACAGGTGCTGGGGCCAGGGTGAGTGCTTTTGGGCTCCAGTCCCATGGTAGCATCTAGGGATGTGTTACAATTAATGCTCTTTTAGCAGCTCCCATCCACAGACAGCTAAGTGTTAAACAACTCAGTGAAGAGTCAGGATAACAGCCTTTTACACCACATCCCCCCTTCCTGGTACCCAGGTCCTTGTCTAGCATGAGGGAAGAATCACATCACATGGACTTGAAGGTTGGTGAATGCAGAGGTTTTATTGAGTGATGGAGGTGGCTTTCAGTGGGATGGGGAGCTGGAAGTGGGATGGAGTGGAAAGATAATCTTCTCTGTGGAGTTTGGCCATCACCAGCCAAACTCCTTTCCAACTGTCCAGCTGCCTTTTTGATGTTCAGATGCTTCTTCTCTTCTCTCCTTCTCTGCTGTGCTGCTCTGCTACCTTTGCCAGTGGAGTTTGTGGGTTTTATAAGTAGGTACAGAATAGGGGGCCAGGACAAGCCAAAAAGCAACAATAGGGCAGGAAAACAGGAATGTGGAGTTCTCATTTAGGGCCGTGGGCCCAGGCTTGAGGGTGGAACCCTTGCCAGGGACCTCACCCTTTCTTGTCAGCGTTTCTTTGCTTTCTGTTCATATCACCCTAACACAAAGAATTCCACTGACCTATGATTTTGAAACACAAGGCTGACCAAACAAAATATAGCTGACAGTTTACAACTCCTAAACTAAATAACTTTTTACAGTTATACAAAGAACCAACCAATATGGATGATTTGACTTTCTACGATGATGTACCAAACTCTAAGTTTACCAAGGTTTGAGGATTTTGCTGGGCTTATCACAGTAAATATTATCTAGGGCCACAGCTGAAAGTCACTTGGAGGTTTCATGTGCCATGCTGTGCCCTCTCTCTAATTTACACATATGGGTTTGCTTCTTCTACATTAACTCTCTAGAACCTGAAGATACTAAGGAAAATCCATAGAGCTCAATCTATTTATATCTTAATTAAAGTACACCCTCAACTGTATATCTGCTCTATGTTTTAAGGGACTATTTCAATGTCAGTAGCCTTTATATCCCCCAAAATGTATCTCTGGGCTTAGTCAATGAATGCTTCTTGAATTGGAGTGCAAACAAATTTTAATATTTATTAATACAAAGTTAAACTAAATGATTTTTTAAATATTTATAAAAACAATAAAAAAACTCAAGTGACTTTTGAATATTCTACTGCTCTGAAAAAAATAGAACAGCAGCTATTCATGTATGAGAAGGAAGTGGGGAGGAGCATTCCTTTATCCCAAATAGACCCCGTAGTTCTTCAAGGACCAGAAAGTGATAGCTGGTAGATTCTAAGACCGTAGCACTCAACTTTGGCTTCTCATTAAAGTCGTCAGAGCGGTTTTTTAAATATAACTATGGCTTGGCTATACCACCAGCCAAGATTTTTATGTAATTGGTCTGGAATGGGGCCCAGACATCAACATTGGTTCGAAGCTTTCCAAGGGTTTCTGATGCATAGGCAAGGTTGATAACTGCCATTCTAAGAGGATATCTGAGAGATCATCCATTTTCTCCATATACTGCTCAAATACCTTGAAATAGTCTTGCTAAGCCCCTTCCATCTTTGTAGCTAGTTAGGAGTTAATTTTACAGTTGCTTTCATCGAAGAAAAAAAGAGTTTTAAACTCTGGAGTGCTATAACAATCTTTCTTAGATGTTAGACCTCCCTTGGCTTAAGTCCCTGAAAAGGCCTACAGGGCTTGCAAAACTGAGCCATCCCTCACCAAGTGTGGCAACACATTTCTTATGCATGCGAGTTAACCTAAATAACAATTATTAGCCACAAATGTGACAACTACTATAAATAATGTACTTTCTTTTATCTTGGTTTTTCAAAGAGATCTTCAGGGGGTAAAAACTGCACTCTTGATTTTACATTACTTGGCAACTAGCAATCCGTGGGCTGAAACTCCAAACAATAGTCTTTGGGGGTCTCTGTTAACTTTGTTCTAAACTTTACACAGCTAATTAGAAGTGTTCAAAGGTTCTCATTTTGAGCCACTTGGTTGATGAGAAATGCACGCTTAATGGGCATGCTGGAAGACAATTTAATGAATCCAGAAGGAAAACAAAGCAAATTGATTATTATGCAATGACTTGCAAGAGCTCCTTGTGACCAGCTTGTAAATAACAGAGTGTAGAGGTAACCAGGACATGGTTGTAGGCAGCTCAGATTATTAATGAGGACACTGGTTGTGTTAATGACCAAGCAACATTTTTTAAAAATGAACCCTTTGGGGGCTAAAAGAATGTATTGCAAGTTAATCTCATTCAGATAATACTTTGAAAAATCTTACTAAACCCTCATGAGCTATTTAAAGAGCTTCAGAAGGGCTAGGGGGCAATAGTTAGGAGGTATTAGGTTTCCTTGGCTGAGAAGACTTGAAAGGTGTTCCTCCCCTTAGAATTCTGTGGCCTCTGTATCCAAGGTGATTATACTAATAAGTGGTGTTTGAACAGAATTCCATCAAGAACAACCTAGCAAGTTTAAGAAATTTAATTAATCAAGGTTTGCATAAGGAATGTGGGGCAAAATAACAAAGAACGGTCCTTGATAATTTCCTAAGAAAGGCATTCCATCACACCACCTTAATAACTTCAAGATTGTTTGACTGGGATTCCTACTATATCCTCTTTCACCCCTTACAGAGTCAGGCCAGGAGAAGTAGAAGTCACCTATACCAAAAGGAGAAAGACTTTGCTTCAGATAAAACTTAGCCTTTCTCAATCTGTCTCTGTCTTTGTCTTCTTCAATACCTCCCTCATAAGCTTGTGCACACACAGGGGCACACGCACGTACACACACACACACACACACACACACACACTGCCTTAGATCAGGAAGCATTATTAAAACAGATTTCTAGGTCCTGGCCCAGAGTGTCTGATTCAGTAGATATGGGGAGAGGTCCAATAATTTGCATTTCTAACAGATTCCCAGGTGATACTGATGGTTCAGAGATCAAACTTTGAGAATCACTGCCCTGATTTCTATTTATTCCCAACAAACATGGCAAATTGCAACTACTGTCTGAACACGCTCCATGACTTTAGGCTGCAGGTCAACCTATCTCCACAAAGAAAATATAAATAAGATACTTGCTTATTGATACTTTCAATAAGTATCAATTATTGAAAGAAAGACTTTCATTTCATTCATAGACCCCCATCTTAAATCATTCCCTTTGGCTCATCTTGCACTCCATTTTCAGGTATGCTCCTTATTTACCAACTTCTGGTGCTTAGCACTGAAACAGCTCTCCAGGTCTGTGCTCTAGGCTTCTCTCCTTCACAGACATCTTTGATTATGTTGCTTGTAGTGCCTATAGGAAAGTGCATCATTTGGCTCTGGTGCCTTTTATCCTAGCACACACACCCTGGGGTGTGTGTGTTTGTGTGTCAGTGTGTGCGTGTTTGTGCATATGAATATGTAAAATGATAGCATATGCTAGAAAGCAGAATATCAGCATGGAAAAAGATACTAAATTATTAAAATAGTATTATAAACTATGATGATAACCATAAGCATACTAAATTATTTAATATATGAACCTGACATATTTTAAATTCTTTCTGGAATAAATACAAATTTTAAAAGTAGTTTTTTTCTGTTCTTGGGTTTTCTGTTTTGGACCTAACCCACACAACTGCCCCTCTTTCCTAAGGACTGTCTGGCTGCTGAGGCATTATGTCCTAATCTCAGTTTTGATTCATTTGCTTCTCTTCATATTGTGTGGGGTTTTTTTTGGCTCTTTGGAGGTGAGATATGAGATAAAACAGTGTAATATTCCTACTGCTGGTCTCTTCAAGAAGAGATCTCTTTCTTTTAACTAAAAGGTAACAATTCTTCTTGTTGTAGGAGTCCCAGACTAGTCAAAAAGAAGTCAGGATTTTATCTTCTAATGGTTTCAACATGTTTATGATTCACTTACCAACTGCCCTCTACTAAAATAGAGCCCAACATGAGAATTTAACCTAAATGAGAAAAGATCACTTACTGTTTATAGTTCCTGGGCCTGGATACTTTTATGCTCACTCACTCACTTTGTTTGAGTAACTTTTATTATTTCTGCAGTGATGGAAAACTACCATTCAATGGTCCCTGTCCATTTATTTTAAATGTCCCAGTCCAGACACATGGCACAACTATGTCCTTAATTGTCATGACCATGTGCTATGGTTTGTATGTATCCCCCAAATTTTACTTGGTTAAAAACTTAATTTCCAACGCATATGTCGATGGCATTTGGAGATGGGGCCTTTGGGAGGTAATTAGAATCAGATAAGGTCATCAGGGTGGGGCCCCCATAATGGAACTGGTGGCTTTGTAAGAAGTGGAAGAGACACTTCAGCTGACACACTTTCTGCCTCTCACCATGTGATGTCCTCCACTATATTGTAACACAGCAAGAAGGCCCTCACCAGATGCAGTCCCTCAGTCTTAGATGTCCTAGCCTGCAGAAATGTGAGCCAAATAAACCTCTTTGTCTAAATTACCCAGTCTCAGGCATTCTGTTATAGCAACTGAAAATGAACTAACAAGTAAAGAATCCCAGCACGAGTTGAACTTTTGCATTGGACCACTGGCATTAACTGTAACAACTGCCTTAATGAGTTCCATTATGCATGGACATAGAAATTTGGGTGGTAAAATTAAAATATTGTGCAAACAACAGAAGAGATTTAGAGAAACAATATACCCCTATTCTTTATTTCTGTGACCTATCCTCTGTTTTTTAAGGCTTAGAACTACAACCATTTCCCTTGAATATCCAGAACTTCCCCTCTCACTGTCATGGTTCAGGTTCCTGCCATCTTTCTTCTATACTACAAGTGGCCCCTAATAAACATTTCTGCCCTAGGTGTACTCCCACCTATAGATTCTCTCTTCCTTAACCAGTCTTTATGCTATCCCCAGGGTGATTATTCTGAAATTAGAGTACTCTGCTTGGGAGATTAGTGCTTATAAAATCTTCTGGACATGATCTAAGTCCCATGGCATTTTACATACAGTTCTTCACAACTTGGTGTTGACAACTGTTGTGAGACCTCAGTTCTTGTCTTCTTAGTTTAACATAATTTAAACAAGACACAAACAGAAAAGGAGATGCCTCACAGAGTAATTTATTGCAAAGGAGAAACAATGTTTTCAACGTTAGGTGCAGAACAGACAGTACACCCTGAGAATGAGAGGATTCAGGGTGGGCGACAGGTAAGGTTGAGACAGCAAAGAATGACACTGAGGAGACTCCCTTTATGGGAGTCTTACATGGTTATTCATAAGGGCATGGTAAGAGGTGTTGCTTAAGCATGTTCTGGGAGGTCTTCTGGGTGCACATGCACAGTAGTTGTACATGCTTGTTCATATATCACATGTCTCATTAGCTTAAATCTCCACCCAGGCTGTGTTGTTTACTATTATGATGAGCAAATAATGAGATTCAGTTTGACAACAGGTTAAAATCAAAATGTTTCATGCCCTTCTTGGGGGAAATTCCCTACTGGAGATAGCTTTGCTTGAAAGAGCTTAATTATAATGTGAATGCTGAGGCTTATTTTGCTGATTGTAAAGTCACCACATCTGGGGTATCCCAAGGACATGGTCACTTCCTTCACTACTCTCCTGACTCACTGGAAGTATCATTGCTTTCCAGCTCCATGACCTGCCATTGTCACGCTTCTAAAAACACCTCCTTAGTCAGCTCTTCAGCTTCATCTCATATTCATCTGCCCTTGCTCTCCAGGTTCCATAACTTTGTTATGGAGCGAATGTCTGTGTTCCCCCACAATTCATACATTGAAGTCTTAACCCTTAATGGAATGATATTTGGATATGGGGCCATTGGGAGGTAATTAGGATTAGATAAGGTTAGGAGGGTGGGGTCCTCATGATGGGGTTACTGCCCTTATATGAAGAGACATTACAAGAAGACAGCCATCTGCAAGCCAGGAAGAGGGTCCTCACCAGGACCTAACCAAGCTGACTTACTGATCTCAGACTTCCAGCCCACAGAACTGTGAAAAAAAAATAAATTACTATTGTTTAAGCCATCAAGTCTTTTGCATTTTGTTACAGCAGCATAAGCAGACTAATACAACCTTTGAATGGCTACAATGCAAAATCACATCTCCACTTTATTCATATATGCAATTACGTCTGCCAGAACAGTCTTCTCTAACTTCTTACTTGGTTAACTCCTAACCCCTATTCATCTCTCAATTATATCTCAATTATTATTTATCAGGCAAGCTTTGCATAATCACAGATACAGAAGGGATAAAACAAAATGGATGTATGAAAATGATGATAAATCTGGCTTTGGCTAGAGTGCCTTAATTTTTTCTCTTTGTTAGCGTGTAGACTTCTGCTTAATTAAAACAAGTTTCCTAGTTATATGAATTTTCCTTATGCAGAGCCTAATTGTATGCCTGCCCTCCCAAACCTTTATTTCTAATTCCTTAAAGCTTATAGAGGGTTTTATCACACAATGCTCAATAGTGCAGTAGATTCTGAAGCATCTCCTTTGGAAGGAATCCCTTGAGATTTAGGAAACATTGTTATAGATAATGATTTAATTATCTTAATCTGACACCAAATTTGTTGCACCAAGTTGGTGTAAGATTCAGGACTTTGGGTTAGTGGAGAAAGTTTTAGAAAGTTTAACTGGTATAAAAGCAGCTAGGCATTTTAAAAGAAAATGTGTGGAAGCCAACAATAATTTTATCTCAGGACATTAAAATAACATGCAAAACTGATCATGATACAAATATTAATGAACTTTGAGAAATAATGAAATAATGAGAACTGTCAATGGCCCAAAAATGAGTAATTGTGATTCTGGTGTTCATAGTTGGGAAAGGGTCACTTGAGGAGTTGGGGGGTTGTTTAATGTGATAGCTGATAATCCCTGCCAGATTCTGCCAAGAAAAACAGTTATCATAAGGCACCAGCATGGGCGCACAAAGAACAAGCTTTGCTGAACTAATCTAATTTATCTTCTAGAAGAGGTTAATAAATCAGGAAAATACTATATAACTAACACAAATGGCTTGCAGATTAACATTTCTCATTCACTTCTGATATCCTCAGGCTTGGGTTAGTAAAGCTTTTTTCCCAAACTCTAATACAGCCTTTGTTAATTAACATTGGCATTGCAAAATGCTCAACAATAACTCACTCCTTATAAATATGTGCCATATTAATTCATTGTCACTTAATAATTTACATAATTACTTTATAATTACTTATAATTTGCTATAAGCATCTATTTACAGAATGAATTCATTGACATAATCACATGCTGTCTTGTATTTGAGTCTTAAGTGCATTGGGATTCTTCTATCTAAAATCATATTTTCATGTACATAAAATATTCCCCAATAAGTGACTTGGGGAGTATAGAAAATCATATTATTTGAAGATTTTACAAAATAAAGATTGTAAACGTGTGTTTAAGAAGAAAATTCCTCATCAAAGTTGGACACTGGTGGTATTTGTATTCTTTTATGACCATCTCCCTTCTCTGCATGAATTTCTCCCTCTTTCATCCTCAGCAGTACCAACCTCATAATTACAAATGTCCTCATGATTTCCCCATTCCCTTCCAACTCTAGATATCAAAATCAACTATAGAAAAACATTCTGAAATAGATTAATTTTGTCCAATGAACCCAGAGTTTTGTCAGGTTCTTTGAATATATTTTCTGCCCTCAAAGACCTTGCAGCCTAATTTGAAATTCTTCATACTTCACCAACCTCATACTTTTTCACATTGTAACACTTTTTTTTTTGAGACAAGGTGTCACTCTGCCACCCAGGCTGGAGTTCAATGCCACAATCATGGCTCATTGCAACCTCAAACTCCCGGATACCATGTATCACAACAAACAACATTTTAGTTTTCACAACTTATGGTAAATGTAAGCAATGTGTTCAGATTACATAGAGAGGAAATAGATGAATTTTGTCTGGAGGGCATGTTTGGAAGATGGTAAAGTGACAAATGTGGAGAAGGAAAGAGCAGAAAGATTTTCAAGAGGGATGTACTATCTAAGCATTATCCTTAATGGGGCAGGGTGGTAGGAGGAGGTCATTGCCCTTGTGAAAGTATTTCAACCTCCAGGATAGAATTCGGCAATTGATGAAAATTATCCATGACTTCTGAAATCCCTTCACACAATTTCACATAGGCAGCAGTATGTTAACCTGAATATAAACAAAGTAGAGCTGCTAAGCCTCTGATTGTTAAAGACACAAAAGCTGCTAGCACGTGAGGCATTAATTACCAGCAATAATAAAAAAATAGCAGCAAAGAAAGAGTTGCACATGAATAAAAGCATATTTGCACAATAATATGCAAATTAATTGATATTCTTTTTATGCCTATTTATTTCATAATAAAAATGAATAATAATTACTGTGAAAGTCTACTATGTACCAAGTATTTTATGTACATTGTTTCCAACGCTTATGACAAGTTTGTCGATATTATTAGTCCCATTTTAAAGACAAGGAAACAGATATTCAGAGGTTCAGTTTCTTATCCAAGATCACAGAGCTATGAAGTAGAGAAATGTAATGGTAAATTTTAGGTGTAAACTTGACTGAATTAAGATCTAGAGAAATGGTAAATAATTATTTTGGGGGGTGTCTGTAAGGTTATTTTCAGAGGAAACTGGCACGTGAGTTGGGCCGAGTAGGGAAGATCCACCCTCAGTGTGGACAGGCATCATCTAATCAGCTGAGGACACAGGTAGAACAACAAGGCAGAGAAAAGGCAATTTTCTCTCACTCCTCATTCAGGGACACTCTTATTACCCTGCTCTTAAATATCAGAACGTCAGGCTCTCCAAGAATTGCAACAGCAGCCCACCAGTTGTCAGGCTTTTGGTCTTGGACTGAGAATCACACCATCAGCTTCCCTGATTCTGGGGCTTTTGGACTTGGATTGAGCCATGCTAGCAGTATCCCAAGGTCTCTAGCTCACAGACAACCTGTCGTGGCTTTCCCACTCTCCATAATCATGGGAGTGAATTTCTCTAATAACTCTCTTTTCACACATCTGTATCTATCTATCTATCTATCTATCATCTATGTATGTTTCTATCTAATCTATCTATCTGTTCATCTATCCTGCTGGTTCCGTCTCTCTTGAGAAACCTGACTGACACAGATCTTGCTACCCAGAGTGGTTCTAGAGAAACAGGACTTTAAGGATGAGTTTTATTAACTGATTTTGGAGCTTCTAGAACCATTTCCATAATCCAATTGGACCTAAAAATGCTCAGGGCTCTACTTCTAATAGTACAGAGAGCACTGAGAATCCATGGCATAACATTTTTACAGAGATACCCAGAATATTTGCATTTGATACTCCTAATTAAACACATACAAGAGGAAAGGAACTTGGTGACTCTGTATATGACGCTTTTGAACATTTGTGGAAAACAAAGGAATATAATAACTTCAGCTGGTTTCTCCTAATATTGCTGGACAAAATTATGAAAAAAAGAAAATGAGCTCAGGGATTCAAATAGGCATAAATAGCCTAAGGGCTTCTTTAAGTGTGCCTGGTCAGAATCTTCCTTCCTGCATCCACAGGGCTGAAATTGTTGAAAATCAAAGACAAGCACTGATCATATGATTGTCTCAATTATAGTGAAAGTTAAAGTCAATCTTGCAGGGTGTCTACTATTAAAGGGAGAGCACTGATTGGGGGAAAAAAATGGGATTCTACAAGTTGAGATGGGAACATATGTGGAAAGACACTGATGAGGCTGGCGACATTGAGCCCCTAAATTCTTATGAGTCTTGTTTGTCAGAAGAATGACCTCCCATCCTCCCCCCAGTGACTGCAGCTGTATCTCTGCCCACAGTGGTACCATACTTTATATAATACCTGTCCGAGGGGATAAACCCTGCATTGCCTAAAGAAATGATAATGAGCTCCTGCAAGGCAGTTGCCTCACAAGACAATACTGATTCTTCTCAGGACCCACCACCAACACTCCTCTTTGCTTCTAGACCTATAACTAGACTCAAGTCCTAGCAAGCCCCTAAAGGGAGGCACAGAGGGTGGCCCGTGAGGAGGTGCATGACACTCCAAAAGAACTGCTTGAGTTTTCCAATTTATACAATCAGAAATCCAAAGAATATGTGTGCGAATAGGTATTAAGGATGAGAGATCAAAGTGAAAAGAACACAAAATTGGATTAGGCCCAATTCATTAATATAGGCTCACTAAGAAGAGATTCTGCATTTAATATGGCAGCTTGGGGAGTTAGGGAAGGTGCTAATAGTTTGGTTTGTTGCTGGAAACATAGATCAAAAGATGTCCCACCATGAGCAAATTGGAGATGCCTGGTCTCCCTTGGTTTAAGGTAGAGGAAGGAATTCAAAAAAATTAAAAGGCTTAGGAAGATTGGAATGCTATAGTGGATTTGTCACTTGAAACCTACTCACCCATACTGGGAGGGTCCAGAAAACATACCTTTCATCAATACTTTGAGAATAAATGTGTGAGGGTAGCCTCAGCATTTTTGAAGAGCTCCATGATTGTCCTTCTCTGGAGGTTGAACCTTACACTGAAAGCCACAGTCACACAACCAAAAAACGTAGATACAATGGAAATAATTAGATCTGAGGACTGCAGGAATAAGTGTGGCACACAATCATCAAAGGCAAGATGGGTGAAGTTACTCTCATGGGCAGCAAAGGCAAAGCAACGATCAGAATAGTCTGACTTGTGTAAACCTATGGTGTTGGCTAGTTATTCACGGTGCTCCTGGAGGTGAAGTAAACAGTAAACCCACTAAATTTTTACTTGATCTGTATAAGCAGAAAACTTTCAGGTCAAATGAACTAAAGTTTAACTCAAATCATTAAAACAGAGAATCAGGGCCCTTCACTAAATTTCCAGTCTTGGGCTAGTTTATAGAACCAAAACCCTTTGAATGAAGGGGAGGCCAAGTCCCCTCTAGAAAGGACTCCTTTACATTACTGAAAATTTGTATGGTTAATGGTTCTCCCGTCCTTCTCCAAAGGGACCTGTGGCCTTTTATGAGAACAATTGTGCTTTAAGAAAAAGGAAATAATCAGAACTTTAGGAAACTACTGGACACTGTTCTGAATTGACATTGATTTTAAGATATGAGAAACATCACTGTGGTCTCCAGCTAAAGTAGGGGCTTAATGAGATAAGGTGATCAATGGAGTTTCAGCTTGGGTCCAACTCCAAGTGGTCCAGTGGGTCCCTGAATCCATGTGATCATTTCCCCAATTCTGAAATGCATAATTGGAATGGACATACCTAGCAGTTGGTGGAAGCCCCACATTAGTTTCCTAATGTATGTAATGGTGGGAAAAATCAAACAGAAGTCATTAGAGCTGTGTCTACCTAGAAAAATAGTAAACCAAAAACAATACTGCATCTCTGGAGGGATTAGAGAGGTTTAGTGCCACCATCAGGAAGTGAAAGACTCAGGGGTGGTAATTCCCATTACATCAATAAACTCTCTTATTTAGTCTGTGCAAAAGACAGATAGGTTATAGAGAATGACAATGGATTACCCCAAGCTTTACCAAGTGGTGACTCTAATTGCACCTGCTTTACTGGATGTGGTTTTGTTGCTTGAGCAAATTAACACATTTCCTGGTACCTGGAATCCAGTTATTGATCTGGAAAGTGGCTTTTACTCCATCCCTGTCTCAAAGGCCCACCAGAAGCAGTTTGCTTTCAGCTGTCAAGGTCAGCAATACACCCTCACTGTCCTTCTTAAGGGGTATGTCAACTCTCCAGCTCTATGCCATAATTTAATTCACATGGATCTTCATCATCTTTTCCTTCCATGAAATATCACACTAGTCCATTACATTAACGATATTAGGCTGAATGAACCTAGTAAGCATGAAGTAGCAATTACTTTGGGCTTATTGATAAGACATTTGCATGACAGAGGGTGGGAAATAAATCCAAAATTCAAGGACCTTTTACTTGAGTGAAGTTTTTAGGGATCCAGTGGTATGGGACATGTCCTTCTAAGGTGAAGGATAAGTTGCTGCATCTAGCCACTCCTAGAGCCAAGAAAGAGGCATAATGCCTAGTAGGCCTACTTGGATTTTGGAGGCAATACATTACTCACATGGGTGTGTTACTCTGGCTTATCTACCAAGTGGCCTGGAAAGTTGCTGGTTTTGAGTGAGGCCTAGAACAAGAGAAGGGTCTACAATAGGTCCAGGCTGCTCTGTCACTGGGTCATATGATTCAGGAGATATAATAGCACCCAAGACGTCAGTAGCAGATAGGGATGCTGTTTGGAGGCTTTGGCAGGCCCCCATAGGTGATCTCCAGGGAGGCCCTTAGAATTTTGAAGCAAGGCCCTGCCATCATCCACAGATAACTATTCTCCCTTTGAGGGGCAGCTAATGGCCTGCTCCTGCCCTCAACAGAAACTGAATGCTTGACCATGGGCCACCAAGTTATCATGTAACCTGAGCTGCCTATCATAAACTGTGTATTATCTTACCAGCCCAGGCATAAAGTTGGGAATACACAGCAGCATTTTATCATCAAATGGAAGTGGTATATATGGTGATCAGGCCCAAGCAGGTCCTGAAGGCACAAGTAAGTTACAAGAGGAAGTGGCCTAAATGTCATGGCTCCTTCTCTGGCTACACTGCCATATCTCTCCTAGCCTGTACCCATGGCCTCAAAGGGCGTACCCTGAGATCAGTTGACAGAGAAAAGGAAGACCAAAATCCGGTTTACAGATGGTTCTATATGATATACAGGCACCACCTGAAAGTGGACAGCTGCAGCAAGCCCCTTTCAGGGACATCCCTGAAGGACAATGGTGAAGGGAAATCTTTCTGGAGAGGAGTTCACCTGGTTATGCACTTTGCTTGGAAGGAAAATGGCCAGATGTGCAATTATATGCCAAATTATGGGCTATAGAGAATGCTTTGGCTGATGGCCAGAGATACAGAAGGAATATGATTAGAAAATTGGTGACAAGGAAATTCGGCATAGAGGTATATAGATAGGTCTCTCTGAGTGCACAAAAAACATGAAAGTATTTGTGTCCCATTTGAATGTTCACCTAAGGGTGACCTTAGCAAAAGATGATTTTAATAATCAAATGAGATAAATTGTTTTGTGAATACCAGTCAGCCTCTTTCCCCAATGAGCCGTTATTGCCTAATGGGCTCATGAACAAAGTAGCCATAGTGGTAGGAATGGAGCTTATGCATGGGCTCAGCAACATAGGCTTTCACTCACTAAGGCCATCCTGGCTATAGGCACTGCTGAGTGTTCAATCTGCCAGCAGCAGAGACCAACACTGAGCCCCTCAGACAGTATTATTCCTTGGAGTGATCAGCCAACTACCTGGTAGCAGATTAATTACACTGGATCACTTCTCATCATGGATGGGGTAGTGTTTTGTCCTTACTAGAAAAAAGACACTCTGGATATGGATTTGCCTTTCTTGCACAAAATGCTTCTGTCAAACTACCATTCATCAACTTACAGCATGTCTTATCTATCATTATGGTATTCCACACAGTGTTGCCTCTGACCAAAAAAATCTCTCCACAGCTGAAAGCCTGTGGCAATGGACACATGCTTATCCTGGGACCCACTGGTTTTACCATGTCCCTCATCACTCTGATGAAGCAGCAGGCTTGAGAGAACAGAGGAAGGGCCTATTAAAGTTGCAGTTACAGTGCCAGCCAACTGAAAATACTTTGCAGGGTTGGGGCAAGGTTCTCCAAAAGGCTGTATAAGCTCTGAATAAATGTCAAATGTGTGGCATAGTCAAGATTTATGTTCCAGGAATCAAGGGAGAAATTGGAATGACTCAACTCACCGATATCCCTAGTGACCCACTAGCAAATTATTTGTATCCTGTTCCTGCAACTTTATACAACTTTATAGACTAGAGGTCTTAGCTCCAGAGAGAGAAATGCTGCTACCAGAAGACATAACAATAATTTTATGGAACTGGAAGTTAAGACTGCCACCCAGCCACTTTGAGCTCCTCATGCCTTTGAGTCAAAAAGTTAAGAAAGAAGTAAGTGTTAGCTGGGTTGATTGATCCAGACTACCAAGAATAAATTGAACTACTACTCGACAATGGAGGTAAGGAAGAGTATGTCCAGAATACAGGAGATTCCTTACCTCTTTGTTTTACCATACCCTGTGATTAAGGTCAGTGGGAAACTAGAACAACCCAATCCAGACAGGATTATAAATGACCCAGACCCTTCAGGAATAAAGGTTTTGCTCACCTCACTAGGTAAATAATCACAACTAACTGAGGTGCTTGCTGAAGACACAGGGAATACAGAATAAGTAGTAGAAGAAGGTAATTATAAATGCCCATTACAACCAGGTGTATCAGGTACAGAAACAAGGACTGCAATTGTCATGAATATTTCTTCCCTATCTTGTTAAGAATACTGTGTGTGTGTGTGTGTATGTGTGTGTGTGTGTAGCATGTATCTTTTTCTTTCTCCCTTATTTCTTTAATATCTAACATAAGATATATTATTATTATTAACCTTATATCATAATATTTAAGTTATAGGATCTCAGGAGAAGAATAAACATTACCCAAGGTCTTTCTTTACCTCCTCTTCTTGAAGTTTACCTCCTCTTCTTGATATATATAATAATATATCTAACATAAGATTTATTATTATTAATCTTAGATCATAGTATTTAAGTTAGTGCTCACTTCAGCAGCACATATACATAGTATTTAAGTTATAGGATCTCGGGAGAAGAGTAAACATTACCCAAAGTCTTTCTTTACCTCCTCTTCTTGAGAAGGGATTAGTGCATTTTGGCCTGCTCACATGGTGGTTCTATCATATTAGGTGAAACTAGTACCTTATTATTGTCTTTACTTGGATTAAGTATGGTCTAAGGAATTAATATGGGTGCCAATTTAATAGGGGTTGGACACGTTCTAATTAACTTTAGGTGTTGACTCAATTAAGTAATACTTAGAGACTTGGTAAACATTATTTCTGGATATGTCCGTAAAGGCATTTCTAGAGGAAATTGGTGTGTTAATCTGTGGACTGAGTGGGGAAGATCTGCTCTCATTGTGGGCAGGCACCATCTAATCAGCTGTGGGCCCAAATGGAACAAGAAAGAAGGGAAAATGTGATCCCTCCCCCCACCTTGAAACAGGGAGATTCTTATTCTCCTGTCCTTTGATATCAGAACTTCAGGTTCTCTAGCCTTTTGAGTGCAAGACTTAACACCAGCAGTCTCTTTGGTTCCCCAGGTTCTCAGGCTTTCAGAATCAGACCAATAATTACACCATGAGCTTCCCTGGTTCCAAGACTTCTGGACTTGGATGAGCCACACAACTGTCATCCTAGGGTCTCCAGTTTTCACACGGCCTGTGGTGAGACTTCTCAGCCTCCAGAATCACATGAGCCAATTTTTCTGTCATAGTGCCCCTTTATCTACTTCATCTATCTATCTACCTATTATCTATCTATCTATCTATTATCTTTTCAGGTCTGTCTTTCTGGAGAATCCTGATATAACAGGAAGCTAGAAGTCAATACTTCTTTTTCAAAATTCTGGCTTGTTTCTTCACACCATGACGGCTGTTCTCTTATTCTTACTTAAAACATGTTCAAGGTCCCTCCATTGGAAGTTCAGTAAGGTGCTTTAATTTTGAAGAAAAACTCCCTCAAGGATATTTCTCTGTCTCTGCTTAACTGAAAGTACCTTCATCATCACCTAAAGTAATGACTGTTCATGATCATCATTCTGTGAAGGGCAATGCAGCCACTCTCGAAATAGCAGTTCTTTTTGTTTCAGGCTATTTTTTCCAATTCATTAATTTCACTGGAATAGTCTTATGCCCATGGATTCACAAATTCACTTTCCATTCATTGCAGAAAGTTGATAAGATCCAGGAGAGCTAGATAACCAAGATTCTACATCTCATTCTAACCTATCCAAGATAACTTCCAGAAGCCAAAATACGGAGTTGATCTTATGTAAAGTGTTGTCTACAAGACAAGAATGAGTATTTCTCCAAAGGATGTTCCATATCACCAGCCTTCAGAAATTATCAGGGATTTCTTCTAATAGAGCACTTGCCACATTGTACCTCAATGAGATCTTTGCTTAGTTGTCTTTTCAAGAAAGACTTAGCCCCACTAGTTCAAAGATGGAGACTTGTCTTTGTAGTTCCAAAAGCTAACACAATCTCTCACCCACATGGACACTTACTCAACATGTGTGTAATAAAAAAATAAGTGAGTGGAAGACTGAATTTATTCAGGTATTAAGTTTTGAATGAGCATCTAAAAATTGTTATGTAGTTGATCTGACAATAGAGGACAATGAGGAATATGACAATTTGAGCTCCTGTTCCTTTCTGATCTATATTTTAGTGAAGTATACAAAAAATAAACAAATAATAAACAAATCAATACTTTCAGATAACAATGACATATTAATATGGTACTTACTGTGTTCCAGTGACTTTTCTATTTGTTTTAAATTTATAAGTTAATTTCATCATGCAACTACCCCCTCCCCCCCACATTGCTCCAGATAGATGCTGTCATTATAACAACTTTACAAAGAAAAAAAGCTAAGAGCAGATAAATTGCATAATTGGTTAGAGTTTTGAAAGCTATTAAGTGGTTGAATTGGCATACTCTTGTAGGATATATCTATAAATATATCTCTCTATATACATATATTTGGATCTATACGTTAGGAGTGGGTACAGTAAAAAATGATCAGATTTCAGATACAGAGGATCCCTGACTCATGATGGTTTGACATATAATTTTTTGATTTTATAATAGGTTTATCAGGAAGTAGCATCATAGTAAGCTGAGGAGCATCTGGACTTCCAGTGATTTGACTTATAATTTTTCAACTATAAAATGGGTTTATTGAGGTAATAAATACGTTTTGATATTGATGTGTTCAACTTACAATGGTTTTATCAGGACATAGCCCCCTTGTATGTTGAGGAACATCTATGTATCTGAGAGGTAAAACAAGAGAATTTGCAGATGGAGCTAGAAGTGATATCAAAAAGAGGAAAGAAATCAAGGCTGACTTATAGGTCTTGGGGCTAAGCAACTCTAGAAAATGGTGACAGCATTTTCAGAAATGGGGAATTAAGATGAAAAAATAAAATTGGAATAAATAAAACAGAGTTTCATTTTAAACATTCTGAATTTGAGGAAACAAATAAATGCCCAAAGGAAACTGTTTAATAAATGATTAAAAATATAACTGGGGATCAGTGAGAGTCTAGACTGTAAATTTAAAATTGGAATTTATTAGTATATGAATGATATGTAAGACTTTAGGATTAGATACAATTCCCTAGGAAGCAGAGGCAGATGAAGAAGTGGCATGTGGGCTGAGAACTGAGCCTTGTAGCCAGAAATAGAAAGTGGAGCCTGAAGCAGAAATGAAGAAAGCCAGGCTAGTGAGGCAGGAGAACTTTCAATAGAAAGCAGCCACAAACAAATGAGAGAAAAATTATTTTGGAAAGAAATATGGTGGGCTAGATATCTCTACTCATCCTCTACTAAAAACAACTAGAAGTGAAAGATATAAAACCATAAACTAGTATTATAAAGATGTATGCATGCATGCATGCACACATACACACACACACACACACACACACACATTCTTTAAGGTGTTGAGAGGAGACAGTATCTAAAAATGACTAAAGTTTAAGAAAAGCAAGAACAAAGAAAAGTAAATGGAAACACAAAACTGCTTTGCCCTGAGGACTTTTGTCCAATATGGTGAATATGAACCTTAGTTTTGTCATGATGAACAAAGCCCCAGCTCTGCTAAAGCAATGATGCCTAGTAGAACAATTTCAACATCCATAACACTGGAATCCCAAAGGGTTCCACAATAGAAGTTTGATGTAAAAGTAAATTCTCACCAACCATTTTCTCCCTTTCAGAAGAGAGAGCACTGAACAGATCTAAATAAAATCCTAAAAGGTATAACCATAAACCAACTCATAAATGTTTATAGTACAATTCACATTAATTAAGTCATAGTAGTTTAGCCCAATTATGAAGTTAACTGAACAACTGAAATGCAGATCAGGATTAATTACCCAGAATGGAACACAGAGAGAAAACGAGATGGAAAATATGACAAAAGAGATTAAGAGGCATGAAGAATTGAACAAAAAGTTTCTATCAGATAAATAATCATATTTATAGAAGTAAAGAGGAGAAACTAGAGCAGAAAAATGATTGAAGAGCTGAGAACTTTGAAAGTTTATGACTGATGAAAAATGGCTATCCATAAATTTAACAAATCTGGTGAAACCCAGTAAGTATAAATAAAAAGAAACCCACATCTAAACACATCATCATGAAAATGCAGATTAAAAAGGAGAAGGGGAAGGGGAGAGAGAAACAGACAGCAGCTAGAGAAAAGTGGTATTACCTTCAAAGAAGTGGCATTTATAAGTGACAGATGACACATTAAGAACAACAATGGAAGACACTAGACAGTGGAATCTCTTCACATGCCCTAAAAAAAAAAAAAAAAAAAAA
Organism: Cheracebus regulus; assembly: GCA_963574635.1. NCBI lineage: Eukaryota > Metazoa > Chordata > Mammalia > Primates > Pitheciidae > Cheracebus > Cheracebus regulus. The sequence goes on from CAUYQU010054962.1 coordinate 58,515, forward strand.
ACGTACAAATCAAAATTATTATATCCAAAAATGTTTTTCAAAAGTGACACAAACTAGAAGCATATTCAAGCAAGATAAAACTAGTAGCAAAGTCTAGCTAAAGAAAATTGTTTACAGGCATAGATGTCAGGCAGAAGAAAAATAATTACAGATGGAAAGCTTGAAATACAAGAAGAAATAAAGAGCAAAGACATGATAAAATATACATAAATATAACTTAATGTGACATAAATTGATAATTACAAACTTTTATGGTTTTAAAAGTGAAATTAAAAATAGAATACACAACAATGACAAAAAAATATGTATCTTGAGAAAGTAGCATATTAAGTCCTGTTCACTAGATGATTCCTCCTACATGAGAGGGCAGAACATCAGGAAGTTTCTAGAGGTCGGGAAACCTGGAAGATTATGCTGAGTAAAGAAACAAAAACAAACTGAGAAGTGTTACAAAAGGCACCCTAAAAAAACGACTGTTCCAAAACCTTCATTTACAGAGTGGGAAAATGAGAGCCAGAAAGAGAGAAAAAACAAAAGTGGCTTAGCGTGTCTAGTGTGGATTAGCTCAAAGGGACAGAGAATGGTCTAGTGCTCTTCTCTTCTACATTACCACATCTTCGTAATTGGACACAGTGCCAGCCAAACTCAAGGTACGTTTGGGTATTAGTTCAATTAAACTCATCCTTTATTTTCAAAATGTAAGAGAGTTAAAAATCCAAGAGCACAGTTTTCAATTAGGCTCCTTCATTCTTCCTGCTTTCAGCTCTGATTTGTACAGGTGAATAATGAAAACTCCTGATAAAGCTGTGGCTTAGGGAGTGCATCCTTATCACCCATCTCCTGAATGTCAAACAAGATACTCAGTCCAACAGTGAGAGGAGAAAAGAGAAAGAACTTGATTTTTCAATCACTTCCCACCCTTACCTTACTCCTTTACCTAAAGCTGCCTTAACTTCCCCAACAGCATTTTATTTGTGCCAGCAGCAGCTCTGCATATTACACTTAATGCAAAAATTGAACTTGTTCCTTCACCAACCCCAGCTTTCAAATTTTTAAGAGTATTGAACATTAAGCAGCCATATCTGAGGAAGTGACTCCTTTAACTTCAGAAGCAGAAATACATCGAACATTTTCCTAACCTTTAAAATATGTCAAGGGCATAAATCAAAATATACCAAATTGCCTCCAGGAGAAAAGAACACATCTTTAACACAAATGCCTTGGCAATTCTGTAGGTAAGAGGTCATTTTCTCCAAAAATGTTCAGAATGGATATATTTCCTTTAAAACATTTTAAAGAAAAAACCTTACATTTCATGCTGGGTGGCTGACAATTCAAGGGCTGAGAAAAACAAAATTAAAATGGAGCCAGGAAAAGGTTATTTAAGAGATTTCCAACAAGGGTTGCTGAACTTTAAAAAAAAAAAAAAAGTAGCAATGTACTACAGCAGCATTTGGAACATTCAACACTGCCTTATACTTAAAAAACAGATTTTCTTTATATTCTAAATTTTTAGGCAGTTTTGACAGCGACACCTGTGATACTCATGAAAACAGTCTGTCTCTTTGTACATGGATAAGCCTCTTGTTTACACTGAATGACACTCTTTCTAAAGTGATTTCTTTTGAAATCTAGGTGACCTGAAACAGAAAACAGAGATAACTAATGCTGCACCTAAAAACAGTGATAACTAATACTGGTCTAGAGGCTTTAATCTGTACATAAAGAAATTAAAAGGTGAAAATATTTGCCATAGATTATGCCCTTAGCTAGCTGAGAAACTCAAACCAGGAAGGACTTGGCTTTCTTGAAGCTCAGTGATCCTGTTTTCACCACCACCATTTGGATCACAATTATATTAAATATATATATATTTTAAATGTTACACTAAATATATATATATATATATATGAAAGAAGGAAAAGCATATTATGTCTTGAAAACAGAACAAATTTTCCCTGGTGTTTGAGTATAATACTAAATATATTTAATATATATTATATATATATATGTATATATATGCATGTGTGTGTGTATATATATAAATGTATATATATACACATACACACACACACACACACACACATGCACACATATACTCAAATATCAGGGAAAATTTGTTCTGTTTTTGAGACACAGTATGTTTTTCCTTCTTTCTTTAATTTTCTTTCTCTTATTTTCTCATTCAGAAAACAGGTCATAAAAACTTTGCTTTCTTGACAGCCAGGAAATTCTTGAACATATTTTACAACAACTCTATTTTAAAACATGAAGAAGCAAACACAAAGAAAACTTACCTTTTGGAGGGTGGGGACATTTAAATTAAAAAAATAGAACAGGAATGACAGAAAATAAAACTAATATATGTGACTACATTTTTCCTGCAATAAACACTTTAAGGGTCAAATGGCAACTTCTCTATACCAGAGTTTATTATAAAGACAGAATGTCATTGCAAACAGCTTTCAGATTAAGCTGTGGAGTAGAGAGAGAACTTCTGCCTTAATAAAGGAGAGCTGAGGTTGGGTATGCTTAAATTACAGTTACCTCAGAACAAAAAAACCTAGTACATCAGGCTCATTAGCTTATAGAGAAAATAATGGTTATGGTAGTTCCACCAAACAAGACAATCCAAATGTGAGACAAAGTGATTAAATAATACCTCCAAGTCAGACACTAAAACCTGGTCCTGCTGTATTACTTTACAAATTGGCAGTGAGGTGTGATAATGCAAGACTATTTCATTAAATGATATATTCGTGGCTTTGGGCCCTGTGCAAGGATTTCTAGTTAATTTAGGCAGGATTTCATTGGAATACTGTTCTCAGGTGAGAAAAGAAAGAGGCCATTTCTATGTAGTGTTCCACTCCAAGAGTTATCTTACCTCAAACTATCTTTAGTGGAAATTAGGAAACTTTGAGATTAAGTCTATACCTAAGTAAGCATGAAATCTGAGAGTAAAAATGAATAATATAAAATTTTTTTCCCTTTAAATGTCTAGATAACTAAAGCAAGGGCTATCAGAATTTAAGTTAATTAGGCAATTGCTTCAATTTTCTATTTGACTTAGCTGTGTAGATGTGTCCTAAGTATTGTTTGATGGACTGTGCAAGTATCTTAATATTGTAATACTAATGTGTGTTCTGACAATGAGTTTTTGTTGGTTGTTTCTGTTTTCTTTTCCCTTAAGTTCTGGGATACATGTGCAAAACATGCAGGTTTGTTACAGAGGTATACATGTGCCATGGTGGTTTGCTGCACCTATCAACGTATCATCTAGGTTTTAAACCCTGCGTGTATTAGGTATTTGTTCTGATTCTCTCCATCCCTTCCCCTACCATCCCCTGACCGGCCCTAATGTGTGATGTACCCTATGTTTATTGCAGCACTATTTACAATAGCAAAGACTTGGAACCAACCCAAATGCCTATCAATGATAGACTGGATAGTTGATAGACAGGCTTAAGCAACAGCTCCTATCTGAGATATGCTATTCTTGTGGTAGCAGAGAAAAAAAATAAAACCAATGGTGCACTCACATGATGGCGCTTAAAGCAAGTCACATGACTAAGCCTGACTCTAAAGGAGAAGGAAAGATAATACTCTTGCAGGAGAGCAGCAGATATTGAGAAAAAAAATACAGTCTACCACACATCATTTTCTGGGTTATAAATATATGTTTTCTTCCCTTCCTAAAATACATTGATTCGTTCTCCCATGGAAAAAAGACATAAAGTCTCATACAATTGCAGTATAAGACTCAAATCCTGTGACTTTCTGTACCTTCAGTTCTACCTGGACTGAAGATGCGGCTTCTCTTCTCTTGGAAACCTATGAACTAAAGAGACAAGTTGTATGTTCCTCATACATCCAACAGACAAAGTAGAAGCGGGATAGAATAATTGCAGTAAATGACCCTATACAGAAAGAATTGGAGGCATCCATAATCACTTGTCTAAAATAATCCTGAAATCATGCTGGACAGATGTTGCAAAAACCCACTATTCTAGGGTTGGGAAATTATGAGGCCCCAGTAGGAAGTCTTGGCTCTTCTCTCTGGTAACCCCTTAATTTTTATCATCCTTAATTCCAAATGAAGGCAACACTAGAGTCCTAATAAAAGGTTGAAAAATCTTCTCAGTCTGCTTTCTTCTTTGTAGAATATTTAAGCTCTAAAGATCATAGTAAGTTTTAAACATTGACAGACTTATTGAATCAAAACTGGGGTTTCTTTTGGCCATATAACAGTCTCAAAACTTAAACTGACTTCTTTTTCATTTGACTGTGTTCAATTTTAAATTCAAAAAGCCAAATCTATGTTTTATTATCAAGACTGGCCTTGTTCTGTCCTTCCAGACTTAATCTCAGACACCTTGAACTTATCAACTTCTGTGAGAGTATAACCCTAGTCTTATTTTTCATGATCCATTTTGTTCAAATGAAAGTGTTTACCAGGCATCACATCAACAAACAGTGAGACCTGTGCCTTCACCCTTGATTTGTTCTTTTACTCCAGTCTGAGTTTTAATTGGCCCTTGTTGCTCAAAGTATTTTTAACATTATCTTTTACTAGTTGAAGATGGGAAAAAGTTACATCTTTTAAAACTGAAAACAGACCAAAAAAAAGTAGGACTATTCTTTAAATGTCATCATTATACTTTTAAAACTCACAACTTGTAAAATAGATAATATTATAAAATTCAATTATAAATTGAATGCATTAATTTATACTCACTTATTATCATGGAGTCAAACATACCTGTGCAAGATATAATTTATTATTTCTACAGAAAATACGTGATGAGCACATTAATTCAATAATCTATTTAATTAATGCCACAACCTCGCAGGGGTTTATAGTGCACATTTGGGAACAATAAATTGAGTTAATGTTTTCTCCACATGCAAGAGTAAACTGTACCCAAGGAGAACTAATTTGCCCAATATTACACTGTTTTAATGGTAGAGCTTGTTTTTGGATCGTGGCACATAATCTGATTTTCCTTCCATCAGCAGGACCACACTGTACTAGGGTTGTATATGCAGAAATTTGTGACTATTACTGCTATTATTTTAAATAATGTGAAATTGCCAACAGTTGACTATTTTTGATCTTCAGAAACTCCAACTGCATATATTTTAACCTAATACTGAAGTAATTTCTCCCATATGTTTTGGAATTATATTGGTCTGTTCTCACACTGCTATAAAGAAATACCTGAGATTTGGTAATTTATAAAGAAAAAAAGTTTAATTGGCTCATGGTTCTGCAGGCTGCACAGGAAGCATAGCAGCTTCTGCTCAGCTTCTGGGGAGGCCTCAGGAAACTTACAATCGTGGCAGAAGGTGAAAGAAAAGCAGGTATGTCTTACGTGGCCAGAGCAGGAGCAAGAGAGAGAAGGGGAGATGCTACACACTTTTAAACAAACAAATCTCACAAGAGCTCTCTCAGTATCGGTAGAGCAGCACCAAGGGAAAAATCTGTTCCCATGATCCAATCACCTCCATCAGGACCCACGTCAAACACTGGGGATTACAATCTGACATGAGATTTGAATGGACATACAGATCTAAACCATAACAGGAACTTAGACTACTACACCTGATTCTGGTAATTTATGTGATTATTTTTGTGGTACCCATATGCAGGATTCAATCACATTGAATCATGTCACTATGTTGAGATACATCTCTGAAACTGGGAGCGCCAAAAAAATTGAGAGCAGGTGAATCAGTGTTCTATATGGTCATTTATAACCTTTGTCTCTATGTAGGAGGTTCTTGATTATGATTTCTTACTGAAAATCAACACAGGATTAGAGGTGCCTTGTTTGTTTCTTTGTATTAGTTTTCCTAGCATTCTTTGCAGTGGCTATGTTAGTAGGCAGACTTGGGTCTGGAGCACTCATCCCCCAGCATTTACTCACTTATGCCAACCAGGTATAACTACTAAATTAATACCATGTTGGTTCACTCTTTAGAAAATAAACCATTTGCTGCAAAGCTGGGGGGAGATTATAAATCTATCCATCTAGGAAGAGACACCAAGGTTGATGGTTTAATAGTCACGAGAGATTCAAGAGAGGGCAGGATGGCTGAGGATACATAAAAGTATAGCAGCTCACCATCCACATAACAAATTGTAATAAATGAAACAGTCCTGTAGTGGGATTTATTGCAAATATTTTTCAAATCTTTTGGTTATATCAATTAGAAAGTCTCAGCTTGCTGAGTCTTTCTGCCATTAATATCCTAATATTGGTTAACACTATACCAAAAATGAAAAATAAAAGCTTTATCCTAACAGACTCTGTGGACAACAGTACTGGCTTATAATTGTGTCATTTCATTTGTTTTTAAAATTCATATCTATTCATACCAAATGACTGATTTTTTTTGACTTGCATACAATGAGATAACATTTGTTTAAAAGTATATTTATTTAAATGTAAAAGGTAAATCAAATATTAAGAATGAGAAAATCATAAATTTGAGAAACTTTCCTTAGCCTACATCTCAAACCAAGTGCCTAGCAGGGATAGTTTTCCTCTTAGGATACAGCTGGTTATTTTGTGCAAACATTTTAGTTGTCATAATACACGTGTTTAGTATGCAGAAATCAGTATGACAGAAGTCTTGCAAGCCAAGTAATATTTCTACCTCAAAAGAATATCCCACTAGACATGTATAGAGATGAATCTTCTGTTTTGTTTTGCTTTTGTAAATGTTTTTTAAAGTAAATTTTATGTATTTCAATTACATAACCAAATACATTTTTACAAATGGAACCACCTATGTAACCACTGCGCAGACCACTATAAAGAGCATGATCAACATTCTAGAAACATTCCAAGTTCTTTCTCCTCCTATTCTTATTTCTCTCACAACAGATTAGATTCCCTCTTTTAAATTTTTCAAGTGGCATCATTCATTATGTATTCTATTGTGGTTGTTTTTTGTTTAACATTGTATCTGTGAGATTCACCCATGTTATTCTATGTAGTGGTGTGGTTTGCCTATTTTCATTGTTATAACATATTCTATTACATAAATATACCTAAATTACCATTCTAATAGCGATGGACACAATGACTTGCCTTCATTTAGAGCTGCTATGAACATTTCTCCATGTATCTTCTGTGAACATGTATACTGCTTTCTGCTAAGTGTATTTGCTTGGGAGTAGGGCGCTTAGATCACAGAGTAGACATATATTCAGCTTTAGTCAACCATGCCACATCAATATACACATCCATCAGCAATGTATGAGAAGTCTATTGTACTACTTTCTCACTTGGTATTGTTAGGTTTGGGTTTTTGTTTAACCATTCTTATGGGTGGATACACTCAATTCTAAGCATTTGCTTATAAACAGTAGTATGTTTGTAAGAGTTTAATATTCACTTATTTTTTTCCTGGAATCCAACTGTTACATAAATAAAGGGTAGACTGGATTCTATTATATTTTAAACTGCCAAGAGTTGTTCACTTAGCAACATCACTCTTGGTCTTTGAGTCTGTAATAAAACCAACATCCCTGTACCAGTTTGCATTTGCCACATGCACACTATTTCCATGTATAGAAATGACTATAGGAATGACTATTCATTTTGTATGCTAAGATCTGTTCTTGAGTTTGCCTGAGGAATTATGCATTCAAATACATTAGAAGTTCACCAAATTATTTTCTTTTTGTTGTTCCTTATTTAGGACATCTAAGACATTATAATTATTCTTTTAATTCATGTGTAGTTATTTACACAAACATATACACATGTACACACATATGCATTTCAGGAAAGTAAAGAGGACTTCACACAATATTTCTTATTAAAAATGGCATGATTTGTTAAAGGATGCAAAATTAAAGCCATATAGGAGAAACAAATCCTAGTGTTTTATACCACTGTAGGATGACTGTAATTAATAATATATAGCTACAAAAAGCTAGAAGGAGACTATTGAATATTACCAACACAAATAAATGATAAATGTTCAAGATGATGGATATGCTAATTACCTGATCTGATCACTATACATTGTATGCATCAAAAGATTACTATGTAAACCATAAATATGTACAATTATTATATGTCAATTTTTAAAGTAAATGAAAAAATGGTATGTTGATTTGATAGAGTTGAGATCTCTGCTCCAAACAATAAAACTGTCCCTTTGTGAATCATTTGGCGGTAAAGAAGTATGAGAAAACATGATATCTAAGGGAATCCTGTGAATTAGTATTTTTTTGGGAGATAAATCCAGTCTAATGCTAATTTATAAGACCCAGCCCCTTCATCCAATTTCATGCCTCAGTTGTCATCTGGCACATTTTTCACTGTCCCTTCCAAATCAGTCCAAAAGAGTGCATGGCACTGTGTAAACAGTGCTTTAGTAATTCCTCTGCAACTAGGGATAATTGTCACACTTAGCCACTCACCAATCTGACTTGAAATATCACTTTGCAGCATTCATGTATATGCTGCCAAAATGACTATGCTATAATTTCATCCCATGAGATCATAGATAAAGGAGATATGAAGCCTTGATGCTGTCTATGTGACTTCTTCAGGAACTTTGCCAAAACATTTTCTCTTAAAAAAAAAAAAAAACATGTTAAATATTCTCAACTCACTTTAAATGGCTGCACATGGAAAGAAAGTCTGCCTGGTACAACACAGACCATATACACTGCAAGTGAATCTATTAGTCCTAGAAAAATGACCAATGATCCAAAGCCCTGGTAAGGATTTTGTTAATTTGGTTATCATGGCTGGCTAATATTTATGCCTGACAGAGTAAACCAGTGAAAAGATGGAAACTCAGCCTAGAAATTGCCAGCAAGAGAAAGAGAGATCAAGGGGAATCAGTGTAAATGAAACTGACGCTACAGCCATAGAAGTACATTGACCATCTGAAGTCATGCTATTTCCTTAATAAATAAAGCCTCAGTTGTGCAGTATGAAATTAACCCCAAAACCTTCAATTTGACTGGAACGTTTAATATTTAATTTTAGAGAAACAGAGTTGAATTATAAAATAAAAAACAAAAAGGAACAATTAACAGAGAATTTTTTACTCATGACAAGAATGAAGAAATCAGGAAACATGCTTATCAAATTTATGCATAATACCGCTAAAACACTATATATCAGAATTGGGATCCAAAGTGATTCTGACAAGCTGAATCTCTGGACCAGTGGTTCATAACCCTGGCTGCACCTTATTATCAGCTGGGGAGCTTTAAAAGACCAGCTATGCCTGGGACCTATCCTCAGAAATTCTAATTTAATTAATCTGGGTTAGGCCCAGGCATCAATAGTTTTCAAATGCTCCCCAGGTGATTCTAAAGTAGTCAGGGTTGAGACCACTGCCTTAAAGCATGCCAAGGTTCACCTTTATAAAGTGTTGTATGCTTTGTCAGAAGTAAGTGATGGGCAGACGACTGAGAGAAAGTAACAATGCAGGACACAACTGCTGTGTTACACTGGAAAGAAGATTCAGACATATAGCCAAAATCCACAGGGAATCATGATGGATAACATAATTGAATGTTTTTCACAAGCCATACACTGAGTCAAGATGCAAAACCATGGGAACAGTAAACTCCCATTTGCCTTTATTAAAAAAAAAAAAATAGGGCCGGGCTCAATGGCTTACACCTGTAATCCTAGCACATTGGGAAGCCAAGGTGAGAGGATCACTTGAGGTCAGAAGTATGAGACCAGCCTGGCCAACATGGTGAAATCTTGTCTCTACTAAAAATACAAAAATTAGGCATGGTGACATACACCTGTAATCCCAGCTATGCCTGAGAGTGAGGCATGAGGCATGAGAATTGCTTAAACCTGGGAGGCAGAGATTGCAGGGGGAGGTCACAGTGAGCCAAGATTGTGCCACTGCACTTCAGCCTGGGAGACAGAGCAAGACTCCATCTCAAAAAAAAATGGAGAGATAGATAAATGATAGATAGATAGATAAATAGATGGATAGACAGTAGTATATTCATGAATATACATGGAACATTTTGTGAAGGATGCCCAAAAAAGTAAATGATGGTTACATCTAGAAGGTAGGGTAAGAGGAAGACTTATTTTTATTTCACAATTGTATAATAATCTGAACGTTTCTTTTATTTTTACTATGAGTATGTGTTATAATGATTTTTAAAATATTATCTATGGCCCCAAATTTGTTCCATATGTTTTATTTTTCTCTGACAAAAATACTTAGGATATTTTTTAGATAATGCCCTTTGTCAATTGCTCGTTCCTTATCCATACCTTAAACGGAGTTCTGCTAATTATCCCTGTAAATTGAGATTCAGACTTGCTGAAGACAAGACCAATCCAAAATGTTCTAACTGGGAATATTTTCCCAAAGAAAATTCAAGCTTGGGAGTGGGCTACCTGGGGTCATAGTTATAGATATCCTTGGGGCTGTGCAGTTACACTGTATGTGTGTTGGGTTGGTGGATGGGCTACAGAGAAGCCTATGACTGCTGTGAGGTAAGATGATAGGGATAAAATAGAACAGCCATTAGTTTGCAAACCCTCCTCTTTCTGTAGCTCCCTTGAGTTGCCAGAGCTGTATAAAACTTTTAACTCCCTAGGCCATTGATCAAGTTCACCTTTGATGTTTTTGTTAAACATGCATGCCTGGAGCAGAAATGTAGGCAACACCGGGAGTGTGAGAGGAGCCGACTGCCCAGCCTCTCCCTCCAACCATCTACACACATACTCCTTCACTTAGGAGTCTCCTTGCTCCAAATTACCCACTAGCAAAACCACCTTTCCTTTCATAGAGTAAAAAAAAGCGCCAGTCGAGGGACTAAAAACACCTGGGATCAAGTGCTAATTTTATTGTGTAGTTGCATAACCTTAGGCTACACACGTCACCTGTGAAAGGAGGACGCTTAGAAAGATGAATTCCAACTTTCCACCTGTATTCCACATCTTTAGATGGTGCTTATATTTAGTAGACTATTAGCCTTTACAATAGTAGATATTATGTTCCCAACCTCAGTCTACTTGAAAATAGTGGCTTATGAAATCTAGACCCAGAACAGAGAAATAGAGTCTCATGTAATTCAGGCATCAAATATCATCTTATGAAATGGCATTCTGTGCTCATCCACTAGACGATCAATTCCTCTTCTCAGTTGTTCATCAGGCCTGGAGAAGTAGAAACCCAAACCATTACAATGTTCACATTGCCACAACAAAATTTGGTGGTGTATTCCAAATACTGAATCTTGTTATATTTAAGGATTTTATAGGTGCCTGTTCAGATTTATCTGAATTCAGAAAATAAAGAAAACTGCAGAAATATGTAAGCTGCCTTGGGATCCTCACTTCATATTCTATTAATAAAGTATAAAGGAGAAATCAAGTCCCTTTCAAACAAAAAATCTTAATCGTTTTGAAATTTTCTTTCTAAAATGGCAGTTTATAACTTAGATTAAAAAGTGTCTGAGAATCATTTTAATGACTTGAAGAGGGACAGTTTATTGAAGAGATGATTAGTATGAAGAAATCAATTTTATTCTTGAGAAAAACAGATACCAATAAATCCATGTTCATGAATTTTGACAAAATTGTATGTTAAGCGTCTTCACAAGAAACATCATTACCAATCAAATGGATTTTAGTTTCTAGAATTTTATCACAAGTTATTATCTGACCCAAAGGAGAAAATGCTAAAATCGGATCAAAGGAGAAAATCACATCGTGATTTACAACTCATATTTTCTGATCAGACTTACAAATCCAACCAAAATGTTTAATCAATATAAAACACTTAAAAATGATGTCAGCTATAGAATGCTTTTACCTGAAAGCAGTGCTTAAGCAAATTTCCTGTTAAAAAATTAAGTAAAATTTTTTTAAAAACTTTATTTCTCTTTAGCATTTATTTCTCTAAATTAAGTCTAATACCTAAGGCATTGCATCAAATTTAACCTGCTTCTCTAATTCTTATGAAGAAGCTGCATAAAATACAAGAATAAATATTCAAAAATAGCTGCCTACATATTTAGAGGCTGATTTGTGGGACTTTGAATGGACAGAGCCTCTGTCTTTGCATTTAGATGCCCATATTTTACTTGGACTTATCCGAGGTAACCAGCGGCTGCTGGGAATACTGCAGTTATTTTCCAGGTGTACGGCACTGAATCAAGAGCATTCAGTTTCCTCTATGTTGATGTTTAGAAATTAGGCCACTTTCGTTCAAAAATAGAAAACTGAGAAACTTGTCGCCTAAGTCAATCAAATCATGAAGGGTACAAATAAAGTAGAAATAAATCGAGTCACTAAAACCTGGACTATCTTTTAAGGTCATCTTTTAAAGTTAAAAAATGTCAGAATGCCTAAAAGGAAGTATAGCTTTGAATAGTCAATAGCAAGAATACCAGGATGACAGATCTAATAAAAAATAGAGTTTTTACAAGCATTTAAATTGATCTATTGATGATTTAGCCACAAAGTAGTTATTAGGGAAAATTTGTGGTGTTTTTTAGATCAATATCAGTAGTATCAGGTATTTGTCATGAGAATTCTTTTAATTCTCACAAAAGCTCTAAGCCAGTATTTCTATCTTTAGTTTACAAATAATGAGGTCAAAATGTTAAGTGAATTGCACTAGGTCATAGGGTAAGTGATGGAGCTAGGATTTGAACCCAGTTCAATCTGGTTCCAGAGCCCGTAAGCTTTCTTTTAAGTTAGTCTGCCACTTAAAGAGAAGAGACATCTCTGAAACACAATACTTTTTGGGACCACTGTCAGATACAATTATCTGTTACTAGTATAATACTGTAATTAGCTAAAACTACAAAACCCTGTTGGCTTAAAATAATAAATATGTATTGTTGCCCACCAATCTGTGGGTCAGGTAGGCAGCTTTACTGGTCTTGGCTAAACCCGGCTAAGGTAATCCAGTCTCATTTTATGTCTGTGGTCAACTAGCAGGGAGGCTGACTGATCTAGAATTATCTCAGCTGGGATAATTTATCTCTTTTTCACAAAGTCATTTGTCTTTCCATAGGCTAGCCTGGGATTGCTTTCATGACAAAGATTTCTAAGAATGAGAATGGAAGCAGGTAAGGCCTCTGGACACCTAGGTCCTAAAACAACACACTGATACTTCTGCAATATTTTATTGGCAACAGCAAGTCAAAAAGCCAAATCACATTCAAAGGAGGAGAACAAAGATTCTACCTTTGGGCTGGGCACAATGACTCATGCCTGTAATCCCAACACTTTGGGAGGCCAAGGTGGGTGGATCACTTGAGGTCAGGAGTTCAAGACCAGCCTGGCCAACATGGTGAAACCCCACCTCTACTAAAAATACAAAAATTAGCTTAGCATGGTGGTAGGTGCCTGTAATCCCAGCTACTCAGGAGGCTGAGGCATGGGAATCACTTGAACCCAGGAAGTGGAGGTTGCAATAATCTGAGGTGGTGCCACTGCATTCCAGCATGGGTGACAAGAGCGAAACTCCATCCTCCCCCGCCCAAAAAAAACAAAAAAAGGATTCTACCTTTATATAGGAAGAGCTGCAAAGACACATGGCAAAGGTCATGTAAGAGAGCAGTGAACAGTTAGAATCATTTTTGCAATTTATCTACCACAGAGATAAAAAGAACAGCAGTGTAAACTAGGTCTTTTTTCTCATCTATTTGTTTATTCATTCAATAAATAGTAATTGATTCTTACTATGGTTAAGGCGCCCTTACCAGTACTGAAAATTACAGTGGTGAATAAAACAGATAGAATTTCCTTCTCTGCATCCATTGAGATAATCATGTGGGTTTTGTCTTTGGTTCTGTTTATGTG